>VDFB02061370.1:0-14683 GCA_007258455.2 Sequoia sempervirens | reverse complement strand
GATTAGTCCTCATTGTAGTCTCAATTTTCTTCATAATATGAGGGGTAGGGACCCCTTGAAAAAATACTTATGAAATATATTTTCTAGGAATTTATACACCTCGTGAGGGAGACCATCCTCCCCAACCCACCTACAATACCCAATATGAGAAACTCCACAATTAAAATTTATATTTTCATAATACTTATGTCCTCAAATTTACATAATCATTGGATCTAGGTTAATCTATGCTTATTTATATGCTTCTTATTTGTTTAGCCTGGACCACACTTAAGGAAAACTCATTTTCCAATACATTTTTGGTGAACTCGATTTATCTTGCATATAGCTATATATCTCTCTCTTTCTCTTCTCATATATCTCTATCTTTGGCTCTTTCTCACTCTCTCTCTATCTCCATTTTCTATCTCCACTTCTCTCCATTTTCTTGTTTGTCTTTGTCTCCCTCTCCCCACTTTCTATATATTTCTCTTCCATATCTATCTCTTTATCTCTCCCTCTCCTCCTTATTTTCCATCTTTATCTCTATCTTCCTCTCTATCTCCATCTCCTTACCCCCCTCCCCCCTCTCTCTCTCTCTCGTCTTGCCCCCTCTATCTCTCCCTATCTCTCTATTTCGCCCTATTGCAAACATAACATGAGCCTTTTGGTAAAGGAGATTGATTATCTTCCTAATTAAAAGGTTTTCTTTTGTTGTGTTTGGATCCCTATTTGTGGTGCATAGCTGATTTGAAACTATCGCTTAAACATTGATGAGTGGCACAAGCTTCCATTTCACTTAATCAAATGAAATTTAATAATGATGAGTGGCTGCGAACAAAGCCTAAATTTGTTGCGTGACCGTATTTATGCATTTTCCTGTAAAATATAATTAAATATATAGGAAGACGGTAATACATGAAAGGAGAAGATTTCTGGCCGAATGTTTAAAATTATAATAACTATTTACTAAAAAATATAACTATTCCAACCAAAAATTCGGCGTACCCAATTGCACACAAAAAGTGCAATAGCTACTACCATTTTTAAGAGCAATTACATATTCACGAAGATTGAAAGTTCAACTGCAAAATTTATGGCATCCTTGTCATCTGCTTCAATGAAAATGTGCCAATGAAAAATAGAGTTGAGTGAGCACACACCCACTTGCAAAAGTCGCGTCAGTTTTGAGCATGTACCCTTTCATAATAAAGATGAAGTTGCTGGCATAGCCCACTAGACTACAAGTTGCATATGATAAAGGGCGCGCAATAAAACCACACAAGACCGTGTTAAATATTAAAATTAGTATAAAACATGAATGGGATAAATAAATGGCCACGATTAGTTCAATTGACCTGCAAGGTCTATCAACGGTTGAGTCTATTAAAACAAATGCAAGACGATACAATTAATCACCACCGTTTGATAGTTCCATTAATAATTTGGCTTTCGTTGGATTTCTTTGTCTCCTCTCATGTAAGGCACTTTCACGGAACTCATTGTCTGTTTGTACAGGGCATCCTGAGACAGGCCATTACTGAGCTAGTGCAGTAAAACCCTACCGTTGTTGTCTGACACCAAACTAGGGTAAAATGTCAATAAAACATTATGGATTTTTTGGTGTCAAAATTGAGTAGAGGAGTTGAAAGAAAGAAGCTCAAAAGGTAGATTGGATAGTAAAATCTAGGGTTTATTCCATAATTTGGAGAGATCCAGAGGTGAAAACCTGCAACTTGTTCTTCATTATTGATTCGGTTTACCGAAAGAGTTTGAGGATGGGGCGATTGCATTGTGTCAACCTCAACCGCCATCATAGATAGTAACCAAATTGCATGAATCGTATCGATGCAACTTTTGAAGCATGCACTACATCCAGGCTTAGAAACATTACTACATCCAAGGTAGAAAATAAGATGTGAAACTGGTGTAGGAGCATCCCGAGCTTCTAGTAATCTGCATAAAAAAAATAAAAAAGATTGAATTTTATTTCATTTTTAATGTTTTCCTTTGGAGTGCAGTCTTGATGGTCATTTGGAGCGAAATTGAATGACATTATTTTCAATTGCATTTGACAAAGTGTCATCTATAATTTCAAATCTTGATTATGAACCGGAATTCATTTTCAATTGATCTGATTTTGCAATGGAATTAAATAAATGTTGATTTTATTGTAATCCTAAACCCAAGCCAACGTAAATGTAGCCTTATGGAATTCCATAAAAGGCAGATTCAAAAAGACAACTATGGAAGAATGCAAAGGGGTGATTATTGTAAATTGAAGGAAAAAAGAGCAAATAATTGAAGGAGTAGCGGCCAAGAATGGGGGGATTTAATGAAAATGATACAGATTTAAGAGAAGACAAAAGGGCGTGGTAGGGCAGAAGATAAAGAAATGGCACCAGAAAGTATAGAAATTTAATGTGCATGAGCAGGCCAATAAGAAAAGAAGAGTAGGCGGGTCACAAGGAAGCGCAGGAAAGAGGTGAGGAGGATTGCACTTCAGAATTTGTTGTAGATTGAAACTTTTATTCAAGCTGAGGTCGCACCAAACTGTGGAGGGTGAAATCTTCAAGAAGATGAAAGAGAGGCTTCATTGAATGGATACGGGGCTACATAAGAATGGAGGATTAAATTAAATGTATGGAAACCTTGATGGGTCGTGTTGCACAGAGAAGAAGAGTGATCATATACGGAATGTGAAGCATCAAGAGTAGGCTGCAAGCTCGATGACAAAGGAGCAAGTTTGTAACAGCACAGGAGTTAAATACTGCTTGGGAACTAGCTAATTTACTTCCCAATCGGACAGAGTTTTGAAGGGGTCGAGGGAATAAGTGAAGGTGCTAAAGGAGCACCATTAATAATAGTTTCAAAAATCAAACAAGAGATTAATTTGAAAGATTCGTCCCAAAACAGAGAAGGCACATGTCCTGTCTAGGGCGAGGTCAGGAATGACCAATTGATTGTAGAATTGTAAATGAATCAATACAATTGAAGTTTGGTTGCAGTTAGAATTAATTGAATTGTTGAAGTAGGGTTGAGTATTGCTTGTAGTTTTGTGCTTGAGAGAAATTGACTACAGCCGAGATTTTGTAATTTGCATTAGAAACAAACAGGAATAAACACTTAAAAGGGATGTCTACACTATGATCAAATAGCACAGCAAAGAGTAGAAATCAGTTGCAAAGCCCGGTTTAGTAACGGTTGGCGAGGTTACAATACGAGCAGAGAAGGCAAAACATATATTCTAATCGTGAGGAGAATCTAACAAGAGCTTCAAAATGCGCTCAAACTTGGACATCTGAGAAGGACGGAGAGCAATGACTACGTTTAGGCCGTGGCCGTGGTGGTGCGGAAGCAAGAGGACGAGGTCCTGCGAGTGAGAGAAAATGGCAGGACCAAAGTGCAGAGTCTTTCCCAATTGAAACTGCACCTGGTCCATCCCAGCTTCCACACTGCGCTAAGCCAAACCGACATATTCTAGGAAAATTAAAATATGTAAATGAGAGAATGGGTTGTCAAGTTCATAAAGTTGGTGTTGCAAATTTAAAGGATGAACTCAATGAAGAAGTTAGATTCACCATAGTCTTTTCAAAAGAAAGAAGCAAATTTAGAATTTATTTACCAATTACTAAAAAAAATTATATCCATTGGGCATGATCATTGAGATAAATAAGTATTTCGAGTTCAATTCAGTAGTAGATATTAAGCATATGAAGTATGCAATCAAGGAAAACCATGCACATAGGAGTGAATAAAAGATATGATTATGGGATCAAATGGTGATGAATCTTTAGGGTCAATTTATGTTGACCAAATACTCAATGGATGTGTTGAAGAAGCTTTAAAAGCAATGTGAATGAGAATCATCTATTAAAAAATACACTAAATAATTTTATTGACTCAATACTCGCGCAAGTCATGTGGAAGATGATACAAAAAAGTGTCCAAGCATATTAATTTCTTGTGCACCTCAATTTAAGATGAAATTTTTTATTTGTCAATTCATTATTTGGAAGAACCCTTTCATCTTGTTCTAAAAGTAAGAAACAAGCCTATGAGCCAAACTGTGCATTGCCATGGGACTTTTTAGATAGATAAATGTTTTATTAGCCGATAGGTTATTATGGGTGGGAAATCCACCGGAAAAGTCTACTGTCTGATGCCGATAAAATTTTCAGGAAATTTTCAGGCTTCCCGCTGCCGGATTGTGGGATGACTTCTTTTCAGTGGACATTTATTTGGGAGACAAACAATAATTAATGAGGAATGGCGTAGGGAATGGGTGAAGGTATGGTCACGCATTTATTGAGGAATGGTGTTCCTTCCCTTGGCCATCCATTATGGCAGGATGTCGGCTGCTCATCTCTTTAGTCCACGAAGAATTGCTGCGCAAGGCGTCATGCGGACTGTCTGAAAATGTTATCGAATATACGCAATATGTGTAGGGGTGTCGTCAACCTCCGTCCACATCTTCAAACAGCGGCTCTGAACAACATCATGGGAAGTGTCTTTGGTACAAAGCTGGATGGTGACAGAGAAGGCAGAGAGGTGAGGAAGATGGTCGAGGAGGGTTTTGATCTACTGGGAGCATTCAACTGGGCTGATCATCTCCCATGGCTGTGGATTCTTGCACCCTGCAAATCCACTCCCGATGCTCTCGACTGCTACCTCGTGTAAAGAGTTTAGACCGGACTTGTCCAGCTTCCGTAGGAAACATGGGCGGCTCCAACAGATTTCATAGCAAATGCTGCTATTTGAGGTGAAATCCTGTGCATTCAGATTCATTGAATCCATTGCTTATAATAAGGATGGAGATGAAGCTAACAAGATAATTTCTGCTTTCTGCATTCCATTTTCTGCAGAGTAGGCGTTAGCAGAAACCGAAATACCTAGATTTAGGGATCCAAAATGGGTGTGGTGAGAAACGCATTGTAGGTAGCATTTGCAAGGCGCTATACTACTGCCTCTCAGCAACAATTTTCTCGGCCCAATTTCAACTTCAAGAAGGATGCCACTGAGGTCATTTTGTCTTCTTTGTTTGCATTTCACTTGTAGATTAATGGTTGCTGTAATGTGTACTGAGGGGGAGGGGAAAATGATGACTTTGCAGTTGGTAACGAGGACCCCCTTGTGCAATTCAATAGAGTAACAGAGGACTGTGGAGCTCAAATTGTGGCTAAGATGGAGATGATGCAGCCTTGCTGCAACGTCAAGGATAGGTAGGAGATATATATGTTTTTAATTTTTGTTTGGAGGATTAATATTTTAGATCTTTTGTAATTTGAGCAAAATTGTACAGCAAACTTTGAAATCTAACACAGATGAAATTGTACCGATGTAAAAAATTTACACAGTTTCACTAAAGTCTTCACAAATTCAATTTCAGTGGACCTTTAAAATAATCCTACTAAAATCTTCTTATTGTTTTAATTTGTATGAACAAAAGATAAGCTTGATTATTTTGTGGCTGGAGGGTTGGGTACGCCATGATTAACTATGCAAAGGACAAAGGGCTCATTTCACCAGGCAAGGTAAAAGGAGGATTATACATAAATATTTTTGGAGAAATCTTTTCAGAAATTCAAAAAGTATAAAAATTTATTACAGATTTTTACTAAAAATATTTACTGCTATTTACAAATATAGAAGAAATTATGTAAAAACTACCGCACATAATTATCTGAAAAAATTTGCACAGTTTTCTTATAAAAATCTTTGTTTTGTTTTTTGGGTTTCCATTAAATCTGCTTGCCTGTGGGACTGATTGATTCCCTTTTGTTTGAAAATAAGCTTTATCCTTTTTAATTTATAAGCATCGTGAATACATCTTCTAAATTTTTTTCCAAATTCATCACTACATACTGTAGATTTAATGGTGCTTCTGCAAAATTTCTTTTTCCATTTTAAAACGGCCGACATATTTATTTTTTTGGGTGGCACAGACAATACTTGTAGAGCCAACTTCTGGAAAATATGGGGATAGGGCTGTCATTTGTGGCAGCAGCAAGAGGGTACAAGCTCTTACTCACAATGCCCTCCTACACCAGCCTCAAACGAAGAGTAACAATGAGGGCCTTTGGGTCTGAGCTTGTGCTTACAGACCCTGATAAGGGCATGGGTGGCACCGTCAAGAAGGCAAGCCAGATTTTTGAAAGCACCCCTGATGCCTTCATGCTTCAACAGTTCGAGAATCCTGCCAATGTTAGGGTAGGTTTGGCGATTTTTGCATTTAACTACAGGCTGAAAGTCTGAGAGTCCTTTTATCTACACTAAAATTTAGATATACTTCTCATAATTTTTATTTGGAAACTCTTTCACCATACATTTTTCTAATTAAAAAATAGTAAAAAGTATTTATCAATGTTTTGAATCATATTCAGTGATCATGTACAAAGAGTTTTTCTCATTCTAAGTGACTAACCTTCATTTTCCTCTGTTTTTCGAGATGAGTAAATGAGATGATTTGTGAGGCCAATTGGGACGATGATGGCCAAATAAACTATGAGGAATTTGTCACTGTCATGATGGCTAAGTGACTAACCTTCGTTTTCCTCTATTTTTCGCTGGACTTCTGTCATTTCTGTGTGTTACTCGGTAACTTTGTGTGTCATTTCTGTCATTTCCTCTATTTTTTGCTGGCTTTCTGTCATTTCTGTGTCTTCCAAGGTGGAGTTATTCTCCTTTTGTTCAGAACAAATATAAGACAATTTATTATTTTGTTTGAGTATTCTGGCAATGTGTTAGTGTGTGAATATTGTGGAATCAACTGTATATTGTTCAGGCCAAATATAAAAACTACATGGCAGATTCCAAAAGACAGAAAATATCCTTTTTTTCTTGGCCTTTACATACCAGAATTAGATTTGTGTTCAAAGAAGTAAAATTTACATTTATTGAGGAAGGTATTTACAATGAAGTTCCTAATTTTTTTAATAAATTGGTTCTATCCTTCAAGGATAGACAATAAATACTTAAATATTGATAAGGATTTAACATTCTTATTGATTGCATGTTTTAGCTATATTTGGCTAAGAAATAGAAACACATTCCTTAATGGAAGAAAAAACCTTTATGGTATGGTCCATTTTAGATATTATAGTAGTTAACACAAAATACTTTTTGTTGGAGTTTTCTCAACTATATAAAAATGTTTTTAGTTATCAATGTTAAGTAGCATAATTTGTTTGTCCTATATGCTAGACGAGGAACATGAGGGTGATATTATTTCTTCATCAAATTATTTTTCACCTAAGGAGTAAGATTACTTGGAAGAAGATATTTTTATTAACAAGGTGAGGTAAAATTTTATTAACAAGGTGAGGTAAAACATGCACAAAGAGTGTGAGGCATAGTTTATTGGTAAGGAAGTGAATTTTCTAAATAAAGACCAAATGCATTTCTCAAAAAGATCTAGGAAATAAGGCTAAATGAATGTGTCAAGAATATCTAGGACTAAGGATATTAGGCATCAAAAATAATTTAATTAGGGATCCATGATTCACAACCAATTTAAGTGGGTTTTAATGGAAAGGTTCTAAATTTGGTCACATGTTTGAGAAATGTGATGGAGAATTTTTAAGTTAATTTGAAAAATATATTCAAATGTTAAAATAAATTTATAATAATTTTATGATTGGAGGAAAGTTCAAAAATTATTCTTTTTGACGATCTAGAACATTGTCATGGCACTTGTGGAGATACAATTTGTTCATTGATTTTTGTAGGGGACCTTTGAAATTAGTATGTTGTTAAATTGTCACTACTAAAGTGTCTTTAGTTTCTACTTGAGTGTTATTGAAGATTGATTAAGTTGCTAAAGTGTCTTTGAGTTTTACTGAATGGGGTAAAGATTGAATAAGCTATAAATTTGACTTTAGTTGTTACAAAAGATCAATTATGCTACTAAAGTGCTGCTAAGAGACATATGTTGCTATTGAAGTATGCATGCTTTTATTGAAGTGTAAATTGTTGAGATGAAAGGTATTTTTTCATTGATCAATTGTTAACTTGTAAAGGTCATGTGTTTAATTTTTCTTCATTTTATTAGTAATGAGAGTTGAAATAAGCCATTGGATGTGGGATATTGGTTATTTGTAATTGTGTCATTAATTATCATAAGGTCATAGTCGAAGATAAATATATGGAAATTGATCAACTATTCATATTCCTTATTGACATCTATTATACTAAAAAGGAAGACTATTTAGATAGAATTAGGAATAATTTTATAGTTGAAAAATTGTCAATGTGTAACTATTCCTATTCCAAAAGAAATTATATTCTTCCTTGAACTTGAGTGATTAAAGTATGCATAATCGAGGGGCATTGAGACATTCCAAAAGTATAATTGAATAATAAATGTGACTTATAATTGTTTCAAATGAGAAGGTTAAAGTTATTATAGTTATAGTCTAATATAGTGGAGGTAGAGGAGTGTATGGTTTATTGAAATACTCCAAAAAACCATTTATGTAGCATTGCACTCTATGAATTAATAAAAAACAATTATGAGATGGTAAAGGCACACTCTACCTATTTTGTGATGTGTGTGATCTATTATTTGTTATTTTCCTCTTCTTTTTCCTCAAATTTTATGTTTATAAATGATTAAATCCTTTCAAAATTATTTTCTAAGATTTTTTAAGAGAGTTGATTTAGAAATACATAGTTATGAATCATTAAATTTTGAAATTGAATGCTTTATGGACTAGTCACTAGCTACAAAGCCTTAAATAAAACCATTGTAAACAATAAACAATAGATACCCTTTTCCTAACATCGATGGAATCATATTAGGGGAGCATGGTATTTGACTCATTATGATTATCAATCTAATGATTTATGAAATTATTTTCAAATAGAAATACCCCTTGCCTAGAATCCATGACCTTCATCATATAAAGGGGCATGGTATTTGATAAAGATGGATCTAAATTTATGTCATCATTAGGTACAAATGGATCCTATTGATCACTATAAAAGTGCTTTGAAAATTAAAGCTAGGGTTTATGAATGATTGATTTCTTTGAGATCAATAATTGTCCTACAAATCTATGTAGCTCATTAGTGACATTTCAACCTAACCTATGATAGTTCATGAATGATATTTTTATGTATGAGAACAATTAGGAGGATCATATTTAGCATGTTCAAACTACCTTATATAGCCTCTAATGTCACAAGCTTCAAGCAAAAAAATGAAGAAATCCTGCTTTTGTTAACATTATGTCAAATACTTGAGTTTTGTCATTGATTAGAATGAGGTACATATAAATCTTAACAAGGTGAAATACCTAAAATATTGTCCTATTAGTTTTTTATTATATGTTACATTCGATTACAAGGTATATCATTAACCAGCAACAATTGTACTTAATCCAATCGACCTTTTTAGTTACAGGGCTTCTTTCATTGTACAAAAAATATTATGTTGTAAAACCACTCAGCATAGCATACCAATTTAAATTAAGTTCCACTTGTTCATATTCAAATCCTCTTGCATCCCATCATCAATTGACATTTGCTTAAATAGGTAGTCTTAAGAAAAGCAATTTACATTTTCTTGCAATTTTTTTCCTTGCCTTTCAATATATTGCGAGAGTATATCCTGCTATCGGCGTAACCATTGCACCTCATTAGTAAGCGCTAGTTTTATTTTAAAATAACAATCAATTGAAGATCGGGTGTTCAACCATAATACCTAGCTATACGACTCAAATGGGAAGCATGCAAACCTTATATGCAATGCCCATTGTTTCGTATTTCATGGTTAGATTTGTGCTTTTTTGTCATGTCCAAGTTTTGGCAATCATATGTTGCTCCAATAAGCTTTGTGAGATCATTGTTCTTGATGGCCGTCTTCTAAGAGATTTATCCTTGTATGTATAGCCCCACTACAGCTTGGATTGCTTAAGTTGTAATCTGATAGGGTTCATCTAGATAAGTGAACTCACCAGTGATTATTTAAATCCATCCTTCTTCATTTGCACAGTTTGAGAAATCCTTCCATACATCCAAATTATTCTCTTGCACCCACTTGTATTATGTTAAGTGCTCCTTAGTCACTATTCATAGTATATTTTTATAATCTTATTCAAATTTTGCATGGTCTATCCCTATTATATGAGCATTAATGTAGTTTAAGATATCTTCTATGTAAATCATGTCAATACGAACTTTCATTATATATAATGTAAATGTTAATTTAAGTGTTAATTTCATCATATATAAATTTAATGATCATCACATGCAAGGTTTGGTCCCACATTCAATACCACTGAAACAAGCCGTCATACTTATTTTTACTGGAAGAGGATGATTTATTAAACTGAAAAATAAATGGTACAGAAAAATTAAAGAATTACAATGGAGTTGTTAACTAAAGCTTTCGCAAAACAGCTTGACAAAGAGAAGGCTAGAGAAGGAAATTCTCCACAATATATTGCTACTCTTTTAATGGGTTGCTCCAATCCTCCAGTGCGATTCAAAGTTTTATAGAATAAACTGAAAATCTGGAACTTCTTCTTCTTCTTCCTTTCTTATTTCGCTTATTTTGCAATGGTTACGTTGAATATATTTTTTATAATTTATGTTTGAGATGTCTACAATTGAATGTATAAGTAGTAATTAATAGTTGTATACATTTGTTGTGAATAGAATTGGTTCATTATGAATGCATCCTTTTTAATATTTTATAATAACACAATATGGTCCTTAAGAACAATTTTAATTTATGCTTCAAATATCATTTTAAAAAATCAATTTTGAACAATTTTAAATTGTAACTTAAATATCAATTTAAATATTAAATTTAAATCTTAAAAAATAAAATACTTCAATCACTCATTCTAAAATCCTTAAACTAGTTTAAATATATTTTTGTAAACCTAAACTTTTAGTGATTATTAAAATTAATTTACTCATAATATACATTTTAAAGACCCTTTTAGGGCTGAAGAATTTTTTTCTCAAGCTTGTTTTGATTACTTTAGTTTAGCAGTTGTTGTTTTCGAGGTATTGGTTGATACTTTTATATTCCTTGGCAAAGCTTATTGTTTTCATCGTCTATTTTTTTGTTTCTTAGGCAAGGAAGGAAGTTAATTATCTAAACCTTAGCACCAATTGGAAATCAATGAATATCATATTTGTTCTATATTTGATCTTAAAATACACTATTAACACTCATTGTCATTTTTGTTTACTTGGATACAATTTCTCTTATCTTCACTTTAGCAAGTTGGCGATCAAATAATTCTTAATTCATATTTCATAGACAGCATAGGAATTGTAGAGAGAGGAGGAAGAGTAGAGGGTGGGGTGGTTGTGGAAATTATCAAATTTTCATAAATTTTTGCAATTATTTTATGAATGTTGTAAAGGGTTTGTAAGAACGGAGATGAAATATAAAAGGATAAAGCTGAAGGGATTGAATCTACAAATTTGATCTTCTCGGCCTTTTTTTTTATGCTTCCCTAATGTATTTTAAAGCCAAATATACAAAATGTGGAAGATCAATATGATGCTTCTCCCTGTGTTGCCATTCTTTTTATTGTTCTGAAGAATTTTTTCTTAGGCTTATTTTGATTACTTTAGTTTAGTAGTTGTGTTTTGAAGGTACTAGTCGGTACTTTTATATTCCTTGAGAAAGCTTATTATTTTCATCATCTATTTTTTTTTCTTAGGAAAGGAAGGAACTTAATTATGTAAACCTTAGCACCAATTGACAATCAATGAATATCATACTTGTCCTAGATATTTGATCTTAAAATACACTATTAAAATAGTTGTCATTTTTGTTTACTTGGATGCAATTTTTTTTATCTTCACTTTAGCAAGTTGGTGATCAAATAATTATTAATTTGTATTTCGTAAATAGTACAGGAGTTGTAGAGAGAGGAGGAAGAGTAGAGGGTGGGGTGGTTGTGGAAATTGTCAAATTTTCATAAATGTTTGCAATTCTTTTTATGATTGTTGTAAAGAGCTTTTAAAATTAGAGATGAAATAAAAAAAGATATGAATATGTAGTATTTATTAGCTATATACATTTGTTGATTCTCAAATCCTCAAGCCATTTTTGAATTTTTTTTGTAAACCTAAACTTCGTACATATTGAGGTCTTTATTTTGAAGTGTGGTTAAAAATTTTCTCCTTAAACTAAACTTCCATTACTACAAAGAGATAAAGCATATTGACATCTTTCGTTTATATTATTGGAGGCAAAGGATATCTTTTTCATTTCAGTAGTTGTATACCATAAATTTGTTCTCCACCCACTGCAGTTCCTTCCACCACTTTGAATTCACTCCTTCCATATCTTCTCTTGACGATGTTGCCATTGACTGAACATTGAAATTGCTGCCATTAACAATAGGAATTAAGTACATATGCAGTTTTAATGTGCTTAATACAAATGAGGTTTAAATACAATATATTAAATTAACTCAATGTGTATGTGCAAACCAAGAGCCACAAATTAAATATAATTGAAATATTGTTAAAACAAGCTTACCTTTATCTGAAATGAGTTGAAAGAGTTGTAAAAAAAAAGGACAAAAAAATGAAGTAAAAAAATGTTCTGAAAATATTCTTTACTGAACTATGTAATCTACAAATGAAATTCAACTTCCTAACAAGACTTGTAAAGAAAAAAGAAAAGATAGGAAAAGCCCTCAATTGATTTTCCAAAAAAAATAAAATTTCATTGAAGCCACTTGCCCATTCATACTTATTTTCTAGTGGTCTTTCTGCAAGGATATTAAGAGGTTCAATAGGAGGCGAATAAGTTTCCTGCAAATTATGGGAAATGTTAATAAGTGCAAAACAAACATCAAAAATAGCTTGAATTTGGCATTGCTTACCTAAATTCTTATTACGGTTGTCTTCAGGTTTGTGGACACCATTAAATTAATCTTTGAAAGTAAAATTTTGAGGAGAAGAGTAAATCTACCTTTTCTTTTGGTTGTGATTGTGTGGCGATTGTCTACTTGCATATCAATAATTGTTTGAATCAGTTTGTGAGGGGGAAAATATTCTGTAAAACATATAGTATGAACTGCATAGTCTTAATGGGAAAGAGATTGGATTGCCAAGTGCATACCTCGTTTTCCAATAGTCAGATTAATTGTAAATTATTTTCCTCATTTTTTTATCAGTTTGTATGGATTGTTTTGCATTCTAGAGTATTGCTCAAAGGAGAACATTTGTTATAGACAAATTCCATTTAATGACTTTACTCTTGATAAAGTTGTAAATGTTAGTCCTTGTCTTTCAACTTTACCAATATCAATTGTTTCTTTTTGTAGGGTTAGGCCTTGTGATTTATGAATAGTAATTTCCAATGCCATGGATAATGGAATTTGCCTATGATTACCTAGTGATATAGATATTATAGGTATAGCCTTTGGATCATTCTGGTTCCATGGTGGCCCACTGTAGTTATTGATTCTTACTACAACGTACATTGGAACATCCGGTAGTTTAGATCCTACATTGTAAATAGTGTCTACAACCTCCCCAAGGGATCCATTTACAAGTCTTGCTTGAGTCCATAAGTTTGCTGTTAGCATGATTTGTTGGTATTTGCATAATAGGAGTTTTTTTTCAAGATGGTCATCTTGAGCATCAATGTTTGATTTGGATCTTGTGCTTATTGCAATACTTAATGCAACTCAAAGGTTTAGTTGTTTTAACATTGTTTTGTTGTGTAGTCTGCCTAAGTCAGTTGTTGCAAAAGGGTGAATTGACTTCTCAAATTCTTATTTTTTAGTAGTTGTAAGTGGTTTGTTTGTTAGGGTCATTAACATCTCCCAATATTGTTTTGTTGGTTCTGCATTACGTATGTTTTAAAGTGTTTCACGAAATTTTGTTTGAGTTGGATCGGCACCTTGTTGACGAAACATTGTTTGTAATGTAACTATTGTAGTAATTCGTTCCCATAATAGTTTGGAATTAGATTTCAACACCAAGCTAGGGCTGGGAAAGGCTAATGACAGACAATTCCAAATGCTTAAACCCAATGCAATGCAATACTTCACTAAATGGCCTAAAAATGCATGTAAAATGGAATAGAAAGTTGAGATATGAAAGGTGTGCACCTGGAAACCTGAAGAGGATTGGAATGAGCTCAGAAACATTGAAAATTCTAGGATTGGGGCATCCTGGGACTCATACGTCGATCTGGGTGTATCAGTCCCAAACTAGGGTTTCTGTTCTGGAACAGGTTTCTAGCAAAGTAGATTCAAGATTTGCAAAAATATGAAAATTTTCCTCTAGTGGAACTCATACGCTACTTCTGGCATATCAATCCCATTCTACTTTTTAAGGAATTCAAAGTTCAGATATGTGCTCCAATCTCTACTCTTCCTTCCCAAACTAATTTTTGGATCCAAACCTATGAAATGACCTACAAAACAGAATACATAGTTGATTTGCTTATGGGGGGTTTGGCCGAGTTTGGTAATTAAACCTTGGTAGAGACAATGAATCCTGAATGTATATATGAATGTAAACACTAACCTTAAGTGTGTCTAAGATTAGGAAATTTGAAATTCAATGCAACCTTATTCTATTGTGCTAGAATGAGATGCAAGAATGAAACATGGGCATGAATGACTAACTTTGAGAGATCCCTAATCACTCAAATGAGCCCTAGTAATGTATGTACCTTCCTTAGGCTGAAATTAGAGTGATAATGGAGGATGGA
>VDFB02061369.1:0-17877 GCA_007258455.2 Sequoia sempervirens | reverse complement strand
ACTTTCAAGAGACTATTATTTATATTTTTCATGACTATGGCCATTTCATAATCAATAGCCTTTACATAATAGAGATAAGCCATATTTAATATCTAAGGTGGACTTCAAACTAAGTTATGTTGCAATGCCTTTTATGATTTAGTGTTGAAATTGTTTCTTATCTTAATAGGGGCTCTTTAAATGGTTGTCAACTACTCCACTAGTGATGAAGTATTACAATTCTCTTTGAATCTATTAAGGAAACTTGGCATAGTTTGTCTCAATTAGCAACAGACATCTACAAAAGTGGCAAATGCCATTCTAAGGCCTTATCTTTGAAGGATGTAGCAAATATTCTCACTATATTTTCTTCGTCAATGTTGTAATAATGCAATGATTCACTTCATGTATATATTCCATTGGTGTAGCATGGTTCTCCTTCATAAAGTGGAGAAAAGAATGTACCACAATATCCTATATGACTCCCCATACTATAGGTGGTAATAGGGGAAATACTGGACCTCTAGTGTTTTATGCAAGATATGCTTTAAGTTGTTATATGGCTATGGTAGGTATTCCTTGAGGAATTTGTGTTTGTGATTGTGGTATGTGACCTCCTTTGGGGAATGAGCACAAGGAATTACATGAAAATATGTGGGTTAGCTATGGTTGTAGATCTTATAGTGATTTCGAGGGTCAAGCTTTTTGGGGTTGATGGGTGGAGTTGCCAAGTAAAATACTATAATTGATAGCCAAGAATCCATCAAGACTTAGCCAAAAGTGGATTTAGGGCATTTAGTAGAGGCTAAAAGCCTTTAAAGGTGTTTAAGTTCCACCAAATTTGCCAAAAATCATTGGCTCACTCTAAAGGCCTTTCTCAATGGCCAATGAGCCATGCAAGACTAGGAACATGCAAATCCTTGAAAGTAGCAATGCAAGTTGATAGTGAGAACGATAGATATACAAATACAATCTCCAAGATTGGAGGGCTAGCTCTCTATCTATCCTTGTTTTAATCCTAAAGTTTTGTTAATGGGAACTGAAATGGGATTGAGATTGCAAAAAGCAAATAAAACAAAAAAAAGAAAGATTCCCACTGAATAGATACTATCTTTACTAGTAGAGGATATCCTAACAACTCGTGATGCAATAATCAATGAAGAGGAACATGAACACAATAACCAATGATGAACAAAGACAAGTCTAGAATCATTTAGGACAACACCTACATTCTATTGAGTTTGTTGGTTGCTACAAGTTAATGGGGAGATACATAATAAAAGAGTACAACACCAATACATAATAACCAATGAAAGATGTGGGGCCCACCAATACTAACACAAAATACTTTTACCTTTATAGTATTGCTCGCACTACCATGTGTCACAACATTAAAGCAAACCACAGTGAAACACCAAAATTCACAAAATAGAATAAAGTGGGGAGGCCCACGAATGTTGTGGTGCATTTTTATTGATTGAACATCAGGGTAGGATGAATCTGCCCCCTATAGTGAAGGATTCACTTTGACAAAAGAGGCATTGTTTTTATTTATCACGATGTGTGTTCTAAGCCAACCATAAAGTTCTTCAACTTGCTAGCATTCATGGAGTGTGCTTGAACATTTACACTCATAAGAAACACAATCACTTGAGCCAACAATAGATGAATGATTTATTTTTTGTTGACCACAACCTTCATCATTGGCTCAAGAAAATTTGAGGTTAAATACAAGTTACTGAGAATATTAAATACCACTAAACTTCAAAGAAATCTAATGATAATCTAACTCTCTATTTTATATTTCAAGTACTTTATATTCAATGAATTTGAATTTTTATCATATATGTAATCTCCCTAATAGGAGATTTATCGAATCTATTCTAAATTTTCAATTTTCCAAGCAATGAACTGGTGATGGATATGTATATCACAATAACACAATTAGTTATCTAATTCAAAATGACATATTGGAAATGTTATAATAACAAATAGAAGCCTGCATAACTTATTACTATAAAATGACACCTATAAATAACATTAGCTAGATAAAGATCATTATGTATAGATTGTATTTATCAATCATCAATTATGTATCTATCAACCATAATATATTTAAATATATTTATTAATCATTAACTGCTATTTTGATTCCTAATGTATTTGGAAATCATTCACACCTGAATTCATAATGCATTTAAATCTCATTTTCTAAGTACATAAAGTATTTATCATCTTCTTATTTAAAGTTATGACGAATACATAAAGTATTTATCATCTTCTTATTTAAAGTTATGAAGAATACCTACTGTAGTCCCTATCCACACCCTTAATACATTTACTAAATTAATTATTTGAATACAGAAAATACTTATCTTTGTTTTGGTTTGATCTGTTGAAGCTTTCCTAATTCTCCTAGCCACGACCTTCTTATGAATATAAATAGGCTGTAGAAATTAGAAAAGTCTTTTAGAATGGTTTGATGTTTTTTTTTTTCATAGAATATATTCATGTATTCTTCACTTTATTCCCCTCCCTTCCTTACCTCACATCATCTTATATCCTCTCACATTTGAGGAGAGACACATCTTCATAGAGGGACATGACTTTTACTTGGTCACTGCTTTCTTAATGAGTGATGACTTTTTTTTTGTAATCAATCACTCAACATAATGTATGTTTCTATGATTATCATTTATCATTTATATTGTTTTCACATGTTTATTTTAATATATTTATATTTGTATGTTATAATATTTATGTACATTTGTATTTACATTTTATTCAATATATTTTATTTATTTGTTTATTTAGTTTATTTGTATATTTATTTTTCAGATTAAATTAGTTTATTGAATCCTATAGTAATAACCAATATTATATTTGTTGTTTTATTTATGATATTTATTTCACAATTTAAATTTATAATTATAATATTATTGTGATAATTATAATGGCAATTATTTATATTTATATTTTGGTATTTATTTGATTTTGTTATCTGTATTTCAATATCTCAAATTTAACACTACATTTTCCGGGGACATGACTATCCTCCCTGCCCAAGATTGCTTGTCCTCAAGCGATCACAATTCAAAACATCTTTTCATATTATGAGTCACGTTCGTTCACGCCTCTTCCCTATTTTTGAGGACCTAATTTAAGTTTCTTGCAAGGTTAGCTAAGATTCTATTCTTAATTGGTTTCTTCAATCCCTTTTGTATCCCAAGCTTGAGGGAATCCCACATTTTCGCTTTGATAGTTACTTACATTTGGATACTAATAATAATTCAATGATAGGCACAGTTCTTATACTAGGTAGTAATCATAA
The DNA here is from genome assembly GCA_007258455.2 of Sequoia sempervirens. Taxonomy (NCBI): domain Eukaryota; kingdom Viridiplantae; phylum Streptophyta; class Pinopsida; order Cupressales; family Cupressaceae; genus Sequoia; species Sequoia sempervirens. Next base: position 14,567 of record VDFB02061369.1, on the reverse strand, counting down.
ACACCCATGGAGTAATCTTTGTTGAAGGCACATCTGGAATGAAGCAACACATGGATATACTTAATGAAGCATGCACATAAATACACATAGTATATGCTAGAATATATGTGGATTACGAGGTATACCCATAAACATGTATAAGTTGCAAAAGTGAATGTACGCAAATCACAAGATATACACATGAATACATGTAAGATATAAGGTATGCACATGAATACCAATCACAAAGTATACACATGATCACACATAAATCATAAGCTAAGCCACAAAGTATTCACTTGAAGGCACTTGAATACATATAAGTCATAGTATGCGCTTGGATACACTTGAATACGCATAAGTCACACGGTATACACTTGAATGTATTTGAATACATAAGTCACACTTGAATTCACTTGAATACATAAGTCACAAGGTATACACTTGAATGCACTTGAATACATATAAGCCACACTTGAATACACTTGGATACATAAAGTGCACATAGGAAGCATGAAGCATACACAAAAATACACATAATACATGAAGTATACATATAAATACATGTAAGTCGCATGGATACACGTATACATATGAGTGTACACAAGTCATAACATACACTTTATAACTTAAACCACATAAATCAGAAATTAAAATAGACAACCAAGTAGCTCAACCAAGCAAATAAGTAGCTCAAGCAAGCAAGCACCCAACTCAAACACACAGGCGAGTAGCTCAACAGGCAAACAAGTAGCTCAAGCAACCAACCAACTCAAGCACACAGGCAAGTAGCTCAACAGGAAAACAAGTAGCTCAAGAAAGCAACCAACTCAAGCATCTTGATAGACAATATTTTTAACATTTTCATTGTTTTTAAGCTTAAAGTAATCAGAAACATAATGACAGGTTCCACCATAAATACATAGTGACTAGCTCTAACATTCATCACATACACAATGGCTAACTAGCACATCACAATGGCTGACATACCCATATCCACAATGTATCTCAGATAGAAAGAATATCGATACATTGCACACTACACCATGGGTCCTATCCTTTCCCCTGGTCTTTTGCACCATTGAGCAAATGGAAAGAGGATTCAATGCATCCCATACTATACCACGGGTCCGTCCTCAACCCCACAAGGCCAAGTATACAGTTTGACCATTGGGAGGGGGATTCAGTGCATCTCATACTACACCACGGGTTTTTCCACCATCCCAAGGTCACCAAGTATACACATGGGTACACGCATATGGAGATGCATTAGTGGCCTACTTAAGAAGGCTTGAATAGTTAATTCTAATTATAGCTAGTTTATACACAGGCTGGTAGGAACATGCTCTGATACCACTGTAATGTCCCTACTAGAAGATTTACCGAATCTACTCTAAATTATCAATTTTCCAAGCAATGAACTGGTGGTGGATATGTATATCACAATAACATAATTAGTTATCTAATTCAAAATGACATATTAGCAATGTTATAATAATAAATAGTAGCCTGCATAATCTTATTACTCCAAAATGACACCTATAAATAACATCAGCTAGATAAAGATCATTATGTATAGATTGCATTTATCAACCATCAATTATGTATCTATCAATCATAATATATTTAAATATATTTATTAATCATTAACTGCTATTTTGATTCCTAATGTATCTGGCAATCATTCATGCATGAATTCATAATGCATTTAAATCTCATTTTTCAAATAGATAAAATATTTATCTTTTTATTTAAAGTTATGAAGAATACCTACTATAGTCCCTATCCACACCCTTAATACATTTACTAAATTAATTATTTGAATACAAAAAAAACTTATCTTTATTTTGGTTTGATCTGTGAAGCTTTCCTAATTCTCTTAGCCATGATCTTATGAATATAAATAACAAGATATCGCAGACTGCATGGTTCGACGTTTTTTTTTGGTGCATAAAATACATTCATGTATTCTTCACTTTATTCCCCTCCCTTCCTTACCTCACCACATCTTATATCCTCTCACATTTTGGAGGAGAGACACATCTTCATGGAGGGACGTGACTTTTACTTGGTCGTTGCTTTCTTAATCAACGGTGACTTTTTTTGTAATTAATCACTCAACATAATGTATGTTTCTATGATTATCATTTATCATTTATATTGTTTTCACATGTTTATTTTAATATATTTATATTTGTATGTTATAATATTTATGTACTTTTGTATTTACATTTTATTCAATATATTTTATTTATTTGTTTATTTAATTTATTAGTTTATTTAGTTTATTTGTATATTTATTTTTCAGATTATATTAGTTTATTGAATCCTATAGTAATTATCAATATTATATCTATTGTTTTATTTATGATATTTATTTCACAAATTACATTTATAATTATAATATTATCGTGAGAATTATAATGACAATTACTTATATTTATATTTTGATATTTGTTTGATTTCGTTATCTGTATTTCAATATCTCAGATTTAGCACTACATTTTGGGGGACATGACAATATATTAACAGATCAAGAACTTATGCCTTGATATTAGATGGTGTTAACATAATCAACTAATTGACCTTGACAAGATAGACTCTAAATTCAAATGGATTTGAGTTGATGAAGAGGATGTAGCTATCTTGAATAAGATATTTGATGATCAGATTCATGGTATAAGGGAGAACTGGGATGCAACAGCATCAACTCCACAATCTGTAGCTTGTAAGCCTCACAAGCTAATTGTGTTTTCAACTTCTCTTTTATATACTATGACTAAAGTTGTAACGTGTACTTGATTAGGAAATTGATACTCTTGATAATTTGCGAGAAGTTGGCAACAGAAGACAATTTTTTTATTTAAGTTATGTACTTGTTCATCTTTCCACTAATTCTAGCATGATATAACTATAGTAATTTTTGTTTCCATATTTTTATAAATATTTTAACATTTGTTAATTCACTGAAACCTAAGTAATTGAATTCTATTCACACTTCTAATTTTCCATATAAATGGAATGCTCCCATGCTACATACATTTTTTTACACTACAAAAGAAGTTTACTGTCCATAGTTTGTTATCATACTTTGTGTTTACACCTTAAACATAAAAAAAAAAAAAACATTATAATGGACTGCATTTTAACAAGTGGAAAATTGACCACTGTCTTGTTTAAGGAGATTCAACCACTTGCATCGCAATAGCGACAAATCAAAAACTGACCAGTTATCGCACTGGCATCCTTAGTTTAAATATGTGCATTCACAGTAGAAATCCAATCACCAATATAAATAGTAAGTGTATTGCCATTTAAGGCAGTTGTTTCCTAAGATATCCACACTTTTAGTCCAGTTGCTTGTATACAACTTTTGTACCAATGCAAACCTTCAAATATACCAAAACTAGAAAGCAGAACATGATCGCCAGTGCATCAAACTCAAAATTTGGATAGATAATAGGCAACATAAGTTTTAAACAAATTGGAAGTCCCATCCTCAAAAAGGTCTCCCTTATGAGTAAAATATATTTGTTATTTTTCTTTTAATGTAAATTGATTTTTTATATAAAGAAAAAAGATATCATCAGGAAACAGAATTTACAAAGTTTCAGAATCTTTTCCAAAATAGATAATGGTATCTTCATTCAAAATAAAAGGTTGACAATAATGTGAAGGATAATATTCCATGATCTATTGGAACTAATTCTGTAAATGTCTGCCCTGTCTTGGGCAGTTACCCAGTAAATCTGCACTATAATTCTACATTTCCCAAGTTTCTGTTTTCTGAGAAGTAAAAACTCTGGACTCTGTACTTCCAAGGTCGTTGCTTGTTCAATTGTTATGGCTGTGACAGTATGGAACGAATCTGCTAGAATTTTTTTGAAACAAATGGTATTAAACTGGTGAACCCTTGATTAAGCTATCCAAAAAGCAATTACTCAAAATCTGTTTCATTAAAAGACATTTGATTGCCGATTCAAATCCAAGCTACACATGGGTTTTTTAAAAGTACTGATCATAACAACAGTTAAATGTTTAAAAAATAAAACTGAAGCTATTAAGTACAACTATTTAAACACAGTTCAACACACAAGAATGTTGTTGATGGTTCCAAGGCCACTAATTATTATGTTTTCATTTTACCTTTCATAATGCATCAGCTATTGCTAGGTCCGTTCATCCTTCTTTCTTTTCTGAACTGGCTATTGATATACATCACTTTCAGCTCCACTACAACCACATTGAGATGGATATACAGTGAACATTTACTTCCGTTCCACATTGAAACTTTTTCTGCAGATGCTATTGGAATTCAAATAGTTGAACTGCAAGTCCTCAAAACAGTATTCTCTCCATGTAGAGGGATAAAGCTCTTATGATCTTCTGTATTAGTTGCTTTCGATGAATCCGATACCTGCACATCCAGTAGAATTATGACATGGCAAATAACATTTCTGTAAAAGAGAAACAATTACTTAGAAGTATCAAGTGTCTATGAATCAGAGCATTATAAAGTTACACGTCAAGCATTCAGCTGAAAATAACTAAAACTAGGAAAAGTTTAAGAGCTCAATCTCCACTTCACAGCCTATGTTTTACCATCATAACTGATGAACATGCATTGTTTTACATTTTTGCTTCTTTTAACATTTAAACTTTACTTCTCATTTGATAAAGGACTTGGGGAAAAAAAATGAATGAGTCTGAAAAAAAATACTAGTATTGGTGGGAGGCATTCTCTTCACTTTGGTTGTGTTGTACCCCAAATCAAATTTTTGCTACACTTAGGCATTTTGAAGAAATGGTCAAAAGTCTTGTAAAAGAAAAACTGTCAAAAGGTCGAAAAATGGGATTTTGCATGTCATGCATGTGGGTCAAAAACTCAAAATTTTCAAAATCTGACGATCTAGGTCTGCTCAGAGCGACCTCGTCTACAAAACCCAGATCTCAGTTTTTCGACCATAAATTTTAGGAAATTTTCTAAAAATAGACTTTTTTTGGGTTTCTTCTCAAATGGATGTTGACAAAATTACTCCAGGGGTTCAAACTGATTTTGATTGGCTCAAAATACTTCCTCATTAGGCTGGACCAGTCAAAATCATTAAAAGATTAGTTTTGCCTTGGTGGGTCAATTCTGCATTTTCAGAAGCTAAAACAGGAGCTCCGAGGTCATTAATGGAGATTGCTCAACTGCCAGGTGCTAGATTCTAAGTCTCAGACACTGCACAGATCAAGAAATGACAACAGATGTTCGAGGAATGAGGGATGAAGGAGGGAAGATAAAAAATATTGAAAACTGACAAAAAATGGTTAAGTCTGGAGATGCTAGGCACCCCTATCCAGTCAAGGCACCTAGCTGCTCATGCCTTGGAATATTTTTCAATCTCCAGCATGAGAAGAATGCAACATCTGTCGAGCACTGAGCAAGTAACGAAGAGCGAGGAGAAAATTAAAAAATGCAAAATAAATTCTAACACTGGAGAATAAAGGTGCCCCTGCTAGCCAGGCGCACCTAGCCTTTCAAGGGGCCAAATGATGGAATTAAGGTATGTGCTTCCCAGACAATGTTGCTCAAAATTTAGCAAGCTCCGTAGTGAATCCATCAGCACGGTCATCGGATCAATCAGTTAGTGGGAATTCGAGATTGAACGGAGAACTCTTGGCAGAGAAGCAAACTACAAATTGTGAAAATCATGGAAAATATTGTATCTTTGGGAACTTTGGGCACCCCAGGTAGCCAGAGGCACCTAGGGTTTTGAGCCACCAGATGCAAAGAATAGGGTTTGCAAATATGCTCATTGTCTTCATAATTCTGTAAGCTTTCCAGTGAATACCCCAACCAAATCATCAGACTTGATAGTTACTAGAAAATTCAGATCAAACGAAGGAAATAACATGAGGGTTCAAGTTTGAAGGTTGAAGATCATGTGAAAATGACCAAGTCTGGAGATCATGGGCACCCCAGGTAGCCAGGGGCGCCCAAGCTTTTAAGGTTCTTAAAGTGGAAATTAGGGTTTGAAGCCCCTAGTAGGTTTCCTTTAGTTTTGATCAGGCTCTTCAACGGAATCATCAACAAGCCCATCAGATTTTTCAATCACCAGATATCACAAACTGATTAGAGGTGTAAAATTGTGCAAAATGGAAAAAGAAGAGTAAAGTTGAAAACATAGAAAATAATTTTTGGCAAGGATGGGCGCCCCAGCTAGCCAAGGGTGCCCAAGGATTTGAGGCCCCAAATCAACCTTTCAGGAGATGCAACTTCTAGAAGTCCCTCCTCAGAATTTGTCAAGCTATCCAACAAATCTGACAGCCAGTTCATCAAGTCTGTCTAGCTCCCAAGATTACAAATTCATTAGAAGATTAGAAAACATGCAAAATTGAAGAACAATAGAAAAATGGCTAACATTGGGAGCCATGGGCGCCCTAGCTAGCCAAGGGCGCCCAACATTTTGAGGGTCCAGATTCAGTTTTTAGCATGAACAACCTCCAGAACAATCTCGCCAGATTCAATCAAACTTTGCGATGGATCATTTAGCTAGTTCATAGGATTCACCAGGTGCCTGGAATTGAGGATCAAACTGAGGTCAAAAGCAAGCAAAAAGGTTGGAAATTTCAAGAAAATGGCTAAGTTTGCCAAGAAGGGCATCCAAGTTTTTATGCCTTAGAAAAATTTTCAATTTTCATCATTCATCATTCGAAATAGCGTCCACATTCAACAAACCTGCTCAAGATTGGCTTCAAAAGATATAAAGCTGGAGAATAAAGCATTTTATTTATCCTCAAAACCTATAAAAGAAGGCTTTGGATTTCATTATTCACTTTTTGCAAGTTGGCATCCAGAAGAAGAAAAGTATCTTTTTCTTCTCATCAAGATTTGAAGGCCAAAACGTGGTGTTTTTTCGAAGTTCTTCATATTTTCATGATCAATATGCATAGAGGCTCGCTTTTTCATGCTTTATTTTTCCAGGGCATCACTTTTCAGGAGAAGGGGATCATCTTTTTCAAAATTCATTCATTTGGGTCCACTTGATTTTTGATTCTCTTCAACTTTGGAAAATTTCAAGTTTTCAAGAATTTGCTTTTTCGTGCTTTTTTAGAAAAACTTCAGCTTTTTTGAAATTTGGTCAACTGAGTTTCTTCGGAACGAGATTCTCTACAAAACCCACATCCCAACTTTTTTCGAGAAAACTGCTTTTTCAGGAGAAATCAGCATTCTATTTTCAGCAGTCTATGCAAAAAAGTTTCCAAACCTAGTCGAGTTTACAGTCAAAAATCAAGATTTTCAGCATGCAACACTGTCCACTTGAAATCAAGAACAAATAAGCTTTTTGGCGGATAGAGTTTCCTAAAAGAGTCACCTCTTTGGGACAACGATACTTTTCGAGAATAGAACTCAAAAGCAACAGTTAACTCGACGTTTTCTCCGAGCTTTCTTTCTATTCTTGTCTCATCTTTATCCATTCTTTGTGAAAGAGAAAGAATCAAGATGTAATAGTTGGCACTTTCCTTGTGTTTTTGCTTTCATAGGTTGTTAGATAGTTATCTTGTTTTAGTTTTAGAAATAAAGCTTGCATGTTGGCAAGCTTTGGTTGTAAAAGCAAGGAGATTTTAGGGTTCCCTACTCCTCTGCTTGTGTATAAATAAGGGCAGCCTTGCCCATTATTTTCTTAACGGTTATTGTGATAGAAAATTGCTAAGCCTATTTTTCCTGCAAGGTGTTATTCAGTGTCAGTTCAATTAGTGTAAGAGCAAGCTTGTGTGCCTATCTTTGCTGCAAGACCTTGTTCATTTTATGTGTTACTTGTGTCAATGTATTCTGGTTGATTGCTAAACTGTAAGCCTGTTATTGCTACAATCCTGCTGTCCCAAAAGTGTAATCTTTGTTATTTGAAATTTGAGAAAAAGAAATCTTATGCCTGCTTTGCTGCTTTGATCCACTGTCTCAGGTTTCCGTTTTATGTGTTATGCTTATGTGATCTTTGCTGCAAGACCTTGTTCATTTTATGTGTTACTTGTGTCAATGTATTTTGGTTGATTGCTAAACTGTAAGCCTGTTATTGCTACAATCCTGCTGTCCTAGAAGTGTAATCTTTGTTATTTGAAATTTGAGAAAAGGAAATCTTATGCCTGCTTTGCTACTTTGATCCACTGTCTTAGGTTTCCGTTTTATTTCAGGTGTATGTTGAGAGAGAGTTTATGTGAGTTTTGTGTCAAAGAATCATTCCTTGTTTACTTTTAACTCTCAAGCTCTGAGTTTGTTTGAGTTGTTAAAAGTGTCATTAGAGTAGGTTTAGTCGTAGTTGAAATTAAAAAAGAGAAAATCTCAGCTACAGTGCTAGAGTTTTATAACCTTGTGCTCTTAGCTGAACAAAAAGATTGGCAAATTAGTTTAGTTTACTTTCTTTAAGCAACATCAGCAAAGAGGGAGCTTCCCCTCCTAATTCAAAGAGCAGTTTATCTATGCATAGTTGTCCGTTTCTAATTTGCATACCAGAGGTGTGAATTGAAACGCCAACAAGTTGGCTACCCTTAACTGTGAAAATCTAAAAGTTGGCAAAACATTGCCTTCATAACATTGTTAATGAAAGAAATACAAAATTATATTAATGTCCAAAATAACAAATATAGACCAGCAGGACTCAAAATTGTCACCACCTTACTGCAATAAAATGAGGGTTTGATGCATCTCCTACATATGAAAGCACAATAAAGGTATCAAGAAAAATATCAACCCTAGAAAGGAAGGAAAACCTACAAGATGAAATGATACAAGCTATAAGTATCCAATCCTCAAAAAGATATGGCAAAGTGAGACACATTACTCCATAAAAGGAATGCCTACAAGATGAAATGATACAAGCTACAAGTATAAATCCTGAAGATACAACAAAATGCAAAACACTATTATTATAAAAAGAAACCAAACAAAATATGATCTTGGATTTATAATAAATTTTGAACAAAAGAATGTGATTTTGAGTAAGTATATGAGACAAGTGTTATGTAATAACCCCATTCAACTGCTAACAAAATCGCACAAAGGCATGCGTTGATGTGAGGAAGATTAATTGTGTCAGCGCTGTTCAAAGGAAAAATCAGTTCAATCAAGAATTGGCCTCGACCTGAGAATCATAAAGTCATCACTATTTAAAGGAAGGGCAATTGGGTCAATCAAGCGCTAATTAATTAGTTAATGGTATTAAAAATGTGATTAATTAAGTTATGTACAAGAGACATGTTTTGAAGATACAACTCCTCCCATCATGCCCATTCGAATTCTATTTGAGGAGGTTCATAGATCATTCAAGGAGCATCGATCATTCATGAATTCATATCCTTAAACTCAGATCTCTAGTGCTCTTTAGAGCCTACGGTCAGGCAAGGGTGGCTTCTAGTCAACCTATTGCAAGGCCGATGGACGCACGGGCACTCTTTCAACATTCAGACACAGTGCCAAGAGAAATTTGCAATAGTATACAGATTAATTCATGGACATCAATCAGATAGAGGTCTAAGCCTCTTATACATTCAACGCATGATCTTAAAGCAATAAATCAGAAACAACAATTATACTTTCTTGTCAATTTTCCTTTATTGAACTAATAATCGAATTAAACTTCATTATTCAGAATTCATATCAGAAATATATAAGTTAATCATTTAAGTTAGAATTATTCTCTAAGTGAATCAAAGGTGCATAGTAGAGATCCATTACCATTTCTTAAAAGCATCGGTTCTTTCACATATTTGATATCTCAATCTATAAGATTGAAGGGAAAAATTAGAGTAACTCTATAAGGGGGCATTACAATTGGTATCAGAGCTGGTAAACCTACCAGCCTTTGACGGTTTATGAGTGAGAGGGAGAGAAGATATTATAATCGGGAGATAAGAAGACAGTGGGAACCTGCCCGAGCTTCGGAAGGAAAAACAACTTCCGGTATCTTGGGTATCCACCAAGAATCATCATTAAATACCAGCCCTAATGTAATGTCCCCTTGTTAAAATTAGGCTAGCTTGACCTCGAAACATAAAATGCACAAGTTAGGATAAGGGATTTTGTATTTACCAATCAATGAACTTGTAAATGAAACTTGCCTTTAGGACCTGCACACATCATGCATAATGAACAAATACCACACAGATCCTTGATCATAGTTAGATTAGATAATTCAGGTCGTACATATTAAGAATAAGGCAGATGCATTACTATCCTAGTGTATTTAAATGAAAACATTGCATTCGTACACAACCTTTTACTATGTATTGAATAGATTTTCATCCTTCCCTCTTTCCTAACCCCAACGGAGGATGGTAGAATTACCGTGCCAAGGGCGTGCGAAACAGTCTCCAAGTGGACTACCTCAAGGTATCCTACCCATCTTGGGACCATCCATCAAGTGACCGAATTACTCTGCCTCTCCCTCCACAAACTCCCTATCCTCAATTGGGTATTAGCGAAAGTGAGTATGCTCAAAAATCCATTCTTATATTAAAGAATCGTAATTGCTTATAAGGTTCAATAATTGTTGCAAGCATCATTATTGCACAATCATGAATATAGTCTATATAAATATGTATGTGTCATCATCTCTAATTGACTTCAGTCTATAAAAATATATATCATGATCTCTATATGAATATGTATATAAGTTTCTGAATTATAAACACTTATATTATCTACTACAATTTGAATAACTGTTGTGACGTTTTCACACATCGCCCCATTACAAATGGGGACCCCCCTAATTTTGGCTTTGCTTTTCGTTCGTTTTGTCGTTGTCTCTCTTTTCTACTGTCTATCTTCCCGGGATTGTACCCGTCTGTGAGCTTAAATGTAAGATTTTGGCTAAGTCCGAAAAATTAGGGTTTTGAATTTTCCAGCCAACCTGAAGTCAAATGAGGTGAATAAATTGCAAATTGAGCCTAACACTGATGCTAGTATGCTTCCAGCAGGCTTTTGACAAGTTTTCATCCGATTCTGAGGTACTTACTATTTTTAGTAAGTGTGCAATTACCGGCGATTCGTCAGCATTCTTGAAATTCCGACAGTTACACGACATTCTGAGCGCTTCAAGTTCACTTTTGACAATTTTTGAGCAAAAACGGACAACCTGCTATTTTTAGCAGTACAACTTCCAGAGCAAATTTCAAGGTCTAGATGTTACATTTTCTGATGCATGTCCAGAGATTCCTTCTGGGTTTTTCGAGACATTCGCGGCGATATTACATGCAAGGCATGATGATGACTTTCAGCATTCGGCCTTCGGAGGCCGATATTAGGGTTTGCATGCAGAATTTTTTAGCGCATGTCGGCGTTTTCTTTTTGGGTTTTCCAAGAGCTTCGCAACGACGTAACATGCAAATGGAACTGACCACTTTTCAAGAACTTACTATTTTTAGCCAGTGCTTGCATGTTGGAGATTTTTCTGGGTTTTTCTGGGTTTTCCGAGATTTTTCGGGCAGTGTCACATGCAAGATCATCCGGCAGCCGGTCGGTCACTTTTCCGGCCACTTTCTATTTTTAGCAGGACAGTCAGGCAGAAGCAGCATCCAGCCACGATCTCCATGTTTTAGGCATTCAACACGTGAAGTTTGAGCACTTTCTGAGTAATTGCTATTTTTAGCAGGTTGCTAAAAATAGCAGACACAAACAGGCATCGGGCGTCAACAGTACAAATCAGTTGAAATTCAGAGCGGGGCAAAAATCAGGCTTTCTAAGGTCGAAATTCAGTCAAAGGCGCGAAATTCAAAGAACTTTCTAAAAATAGAAACTCAGGGCGAGTTAGGGTTGACAAAAGAAAATCAACTTAAATCTGGCAGAGGGCACAAAATTCGCTAAAATGGATAAATTTTCAAGTCCAGCATCACAGAGGCAGAAAATGGACTAAGTCTGGAAGGCTCAACGCCACCCCAGTGAAATGCGCCTTAGTCACTTGAAGAGATGAAAATTGAAGGCTCTATGGGTGAAATGCGCCTGGCTTGAGTGAAGGTGATTAATATTTTTTTTTCCAAGGCGTAAAATTAAAAGCATCAGGTGGTAAGTGCGCCCCTCTTAAAATTGGAAGTAGCCTAGTCAAAATGCGCCTAAGGAGAAAAGGGGACTTAAAATTTCACTAAGGCATTAAAATTGAATGCTTGACCCCTCATATGCGCCTAAGTCTGGAGTAAGGAAAATTTGTCTAAGTGACAAAAATGAAAGCTTATGGGTCAATTTGCGCCCCTCTTTGGGGACTTAGAAATTTCATCTTAATAGTAAGATTGGAAGCTTGACTAGTGATATGCGCCTGGGGTGTTGAAACTAAATGTTGGCCATGTTATATGCGCCCAAGGCCAACTTAAAAAGTTGCTGAGCGTTAAATTGAAAGTAACCAGTGCCATTTGCGCCTAAGGATCAAAAGTGAAGGACTGAGGTATGATATGCGCCCAGGGAGTTTAGGGAAATCGGGTTTTCAAAATTCAAAGCTGAGCATAGAATATGCGCTTGAAAACACATCATACTATTTGCAAGCTTCCCACGTGATCAACGCCTGGGAGAAAAGAAGAAAGCCCGACCTTTCTTTCCAGCCACGCCATGGGAGGAATTTGAAATGTTATAAAACGATTGAAAGTACAAGACTCCAAATGTGCTTGACTTGGTAGTTGCGCCTAAACCAAAATTGAAAGTGCTATTTGCGCCCCACCTTGCTAAGAGACTCAAAATTTCACTAAGTGTTAAAACTAAAAGCTCATGATATCAAATGCGCCTCCAACTGGAAGCATCATGGGTAAAATGCGCCTAAGAGCAAGCATGGAAAAAGTCACTTAAAATGGAAGTAACATATGTTAAATGCGCCCCTAAGGAGAAAATGATTAAAATTTCCTAAGGCGCCAAAACTTGAAATGCACACCATTTGCGCCTGAAGGAAACTGGAGAATACACCAAGGCGTTGGAAATTAAAGGTCCAGCATGCTGTAAGCGCCCAAAACCATGAAGGGGATATCAAGCCACGAAAATGAAGCCTCCACCATGAATACGAGCCCATGAAGGAAAAGAACGAAATCTGGAAATATTCTAAGATGCTAAATGTGCCTTTCTGTCGAAATTAATTAAGGCGTGGGAATTGAAATTGGAAGGAGAGCTTGAGATATGCGCCTTTGGCAGGAGGAGGTTCAAAAAACGTTTAAGTGTCTTAAAACTGGAAGTACCCTGGGTGAAATGCGCCTCAAAGTATTTGAAATTAGAAGGAGGGTATATGATATGCGCCCCAGATTGGATGCACCCAGGGTTATTTGCGCCCAAACTCAAGAAGTTAAAATTTTTGCTAAGTATCGAAACTCGAGGCTGCTTACTTCATATGTGCCCAGAGCCAGATTTCAACGAGTGAAAGTGGGTCATGCCATATGCGCCTATGTTCTGAACTGAAAGCTCAACTATCAAATGCGCCCAAAGGAGAAAAGAACAAGAAAAAATCAAAGGCGTTTGAAATCTGAAGTTTCAGCACTCATTTGCGCCCAAGGAGATGCATTGATAATTTTTCTTAAATGCGTTAGAATTGAAAGGTTAACATGATGCGTGCGCCCTTATCCATCAAAGCAGGGAGAAAAAAAGAAAAGTGTAGAGAATGAAAGCTCCAGATAGTAGATGCGCCCAAGATGTAAGCTCGATGTTAACCTTCTCATATGCGCCCATGTCAAAACTGAAAATATCATGTGGTAAATCCGCCTCAACACTCACATGGCCATATGCGCCCAGGCCAAAATTGGAAGAAGAGCTGGTGAAATGCGCCCTCCTCCTTTTAATTTGATAATGAAACTCTTGAAATTCCTAAGTGCAAGGCATAATTTTAATTTCAAACTTTACCATTCAAAGTGCGCCTTGAATAAATATTTGGAAAATATGAACAAGGTGTGAAGTGCGCCTATGGTGGAAATTGTTTAAAAAAGGGAAAATAATAATAAGAGGCGTTAAAATTCAAAAGCCTAACCTATGTTTTGCGCCTTGGGCAAAAGGGTAAAGAAGTGACTTAAATGTTGCTAAGGCGTTGGAAAATTTTGAGATTTAAATACCTCCTATCAAATGCGCCCAAGGCATTCAAGGAGAAAATTTTCCTAAGTAAATCAAAACAATAAAATTTTCTCATCACAGGAAGATGATTTGAAGATCAAATATTTCCTAAGGCAATCTAAATATTTTTCTAAGTATTATCGAAACCACGCCTAGACTTGGAAGTATGAAATTTGGATGAAATTGCCGATGGTGAAGTCAGTGAATGCCGGCTTCACAGGGTAATTAAAACTTTTTCTCCAAGTCAGAGCAAGGAAATGCGCCTGGAATTGAAATGGATTAAATTTGATGAAAATCATTTTTCCTAGGGTTCAAAAAAAAAAAATTCAAAAATTAAATGAACCCTTTCGTTGGATACCCATGGGTCTGGCACGTTCTGAAGGAAATTGTCTTCTGGGTACTGAAGATTATCGATGAGGAATGGATTTTAAAGTCTTCCACAGCTTGCCAGGAATTCCGAGGTGAATATTTTTGATGGGCACCAGGTTGATGAATTTTCCTAAGGGAAAATTTAAAATTTTCTAAGGCAAGGAATAAA
>VDFB02061368.1:0-23439 GCA_007258455.2 Sequoia sempervirens | reverse complement strand
AAGTGCACAAATAACACTCTGTAAGCCTCTGCAGAGGCCCAAACCTGAATCAGACAGTAAAGTGTTGTCTCCAACCACCGGGTAACTGCCACAAAGGACCCTCTATCTAGACATATTAGCCTACAAGGGTCAGGAATAGGCTAAATCCACCAAACCGATGCTCGCAAAATGGGCAATGATCGCAGTGTTTGGGATCTTTCCAGTGCATCGGGTTTCCAAACAGGGCTCACAGAGGAGTTTAATAATGTGTACACGGTAAGGAGTGCTTACAGTTTTACCTTTGATCCACCTGTACATGATTCGTATTCAATGCACAATTCTTGTGCGCATGATGATTCTCCTTGCACAGTCAAGGGAAGCAAATCATTTTTGTGCTCAGAGTTACCATCTGCAGAAGGTGAGACTAGAGGTTGCCAGTTCCCGACTGAGTTGTTTGCAGGGGATTACTTGCGGGATCAGAGGTTGGAGTTCCATCATGCTGGTGTGTACCTGATAGAGTTTTCTACTTTTGGGTTTCATGGAGGTGGTAGTGGCAGTGGACATGATGGTTTGGTTAGTAATCACATCCCTGGGAGTTTCAGAGGGACTGTTGAGAGATGTTGTGTTGCGGATGCTTCCCGATATCCTTACTTCATTTTGATGGATGGATGTGAGTACCGTTTATATTGGGATCCAGGTGGCGACAAGATTGGTACTGTGTTTTGGATGGGTCCCAATGGATTGCTTCACCACTTCCGACACGATGAAGTTGAGATTAGAGTAGCGCAGAGGAAGTCGAAGGGTATTAGGCATGGCAGACTTCCATTCCGAGTTTGGGATCCAGGGATATTTTGCGCAACTATGTTTATGCTGGTGCTACAAGAGTCAGTTACAGATGTGTGGGACATTTCACAGTTCTTCTTTTGGGCCTTTCGAGGACTAGAGTTTCTTTGCAGTGAAGATTGCTTGGGGACAAGCAATTTCAGGGAGGGTGGATTGTAATGTCCCCATTTTGCGAGCATCAGAGTTTGGTGGATTTAGCCTATTCCTGACCCTTGTAGGCTAATATGTTTGGATAGAGGGTCCTTTGTGGCAGTTACCCGGTGGTTGGAGACAACACTTCACTGTCTGATTCAGGTTTGGGCCTCTGCAGAGGCTTACAGAGTGTTATTTGGGCACTTACTATTTATAGTAAGTCGGGGCGTCAGGGTTTACTATTTTTGGCAGGGCACCTGGTTCAGTTGGTTTTCTCAGATTTGACCCAGTTTGGCAGTTGGATGAGCAAACGGTGAATATTTGAGTATTTAATGATAATTAAAATAATTATTATTGTGGCTTTATATTATAAAGTCAAATAATGAATTATTAATTAAATGGAATATTATAAAGTATTAAAAGACTTTATAATAAAGTGGGATAATATTATTTAATGAGTATTTATTACTCAAAAGGAAAAATACGCCCATTTAATGTTTAATTTTCCTAAGTCACAAAGGGGAAATTAAATATCATTTAAAATTGTCATTAATGTGTTTTTTTGGGTCGAGCCTCTTGAAGGAATAAATTAAGTCTCTCAAGGCAAATTGAACTCATGTGATTGATTATTCAAAATTTGTCTTTTTTGTGAGAGCTTTGGGATTTGTGAGAAACCAAGGGTTTTTGCCAAGTTTCAGAAATCTTCAGGCTGTGGAGAACGTAAACTCTTCATAGACCAGCAATCTGAAGTTGTGAAAGATCAGCTAAAGTTTGCTAATGGTTGGCTTCAATACAGAGGTCAAATTTGTGCATCATTGAGGAGATACAGACAAGGGTTTGAAGAGCAGATTTTAGATATTTGAAATAACCATCATTGGAGAAGAAAAATCAGAAGTTATTGATCTGCTGCTACAGTGACGTGAATAGTACCTGCGCTACAGTGACGTAAATAGTACCCGCGCTACAGTAGACGCTACAGTACCCGCGCTACAGTAGATGCTACAGTACTTTGCATATTTGTGGAATCTACACGAGTTTACTTTGCTGCGTTGAGGATTTTCGAGAGGCATTTCATCAATTGTGAAGGGGAGAAGTAACATATTTCAAACAGACCGTACCATGCAAGGGTTTTATAGCTGCTGCAAATAAATTCCAGGTTTTGCAATTAATTTCCAGAATTTTATAAGAGCTTCATAATCAAATTCTTGGGCATGTATTGGTGTGGGTTATGCTTTGTATATGTTCTATTATCAATAAAAGTTTATTGCAGCCTTGTAGAAGATTATTTGCTTAAGTTCCTGTTGATTCATTGAAGATGATCTTGGCTGGCTGATTATATATTGAAATTCATAAAAATCATTATTTGCTAAAACCACAAAAATTGCAAAAAACGTTAAAGCAAAACAAAACCAAAAACAAATTGCATCATTTCCGGCATAGTTGGGGTTGAGAGACACCAGGTCTCTTACAGGTCTCCAGGCTTCACCCTCGCCACAGCCTTTCCCCCCCACCGCCCGACTAATGAAGCCTTGCATTCTCCCTCGGCCCGCTTCGCGCCGCCATTAATTTTTCCCTGAAGTTCGAACGAGCCCACAAACCCCACTCCCATTGCATGTTCTCCACTCAAGGCTGAATGGAGTTTGAGGCCCGATGGAAAGCCCCTCAGGATTTCGCCTCGCTGCTCGTAGAACCCTAGCCTCTCGCCTCCACCGCGAATAACTGCTGAGCTCCATTCCATGACTCCTTAAACCCAATACAATTATCATAATTAACAAAGAACCAATATTATTATTATTAAAAGAACCATTAATATTATTTATAATAAATAATAATAATATCCCTACAAACCAAACACTATAATGAACCCTGATCCCTAACAGGAAATACGATAATTATTAATAGAACAAGTAAAGGGCAGCGATCATTTAATAAAATAGTAAACCGAGCAATAAGCAGTCTTTATTAATGGAAAGACAAACAACGCTCAGTCAAAGGGAGCGACCACCTAGGCAAAGGGCACATACAATTAGGAGGCAGCGGTCACTATTTGCTAATGGATCCAATGAGGGCGGAAAGGCATGTTGATTACCAAAGGTAAATGATACTTTGATTTATCAGTCTATATAAGGGAAGATGAATTCAAGACCGGGAGGGGGGAAAAGAAAAAGCATGAAACATTTGAATATATTCTAAACTATTGTATCACTCCAAAAAAAAGACTTTCCTGTTCCTGTTGCCTGAGATATCTGTTATCTATATTCATAAGATCGAAGGGATGAAAAGAGGATAGAAAATAAAGGAGATAAAAAATAAGGAATTCAATAGTATCGGAAGAAGGAGACTAGGCACGCCAATTAGGTGAAACATTCACTTAGCCATTAACGTTTTGGTTTCTGAGTTTAGGATCATTAATCAGTAAAGCCATAGGTGTTCTGAATTATGTAATTGCTGGTTGCTATGAGAATTCATGAGTTCATTCTGTCTGCATAATGCTATCTGCTCTAACCAATAAATCGCTTAAATAGTATATGTGCAAACTAACTGTCTTCACTGTACAAATCTGATATTTGAATTGTCTAGAAAATATATTCAATTTGATTGCTTATAAATCTGTGGTCTGACCCTTGTATGATTCTATATGATATAAAGACAAACTAAAATATGTAGGCATCATTTACAGTTATTTGATGGCAAACAATCTGATGTACAAGGATATTCATTTAGATGCAATCTGATTATTTCTAATTCTGATTACTGAACCTGCTTGATTGCATTCAGCGAATCTATCTATCTATTCATTGTCGTTTTCTTACCAGTAAATACATTTCAAACTTGTGTCATCTGATTACCAATAGTAAGGGATTGTAATAAGGCTAATAATGTGCATATGTAAATGTTTCTTTACCTTTTCAGTCTGAATATATGTACCAATCAGCTATTGTCTTATCTGATTATTTGTAAGATGAACTTCATAGTATTATTAGTATCATCATTATTCTAGGAGTGGATCTTGATGTGTCCTGAAGAAACAATGATATGTATAGATGCTATTATATTTCATGCCTAAAGATAAGCTGTGTGTTTGAAGATCTGCTCGGGAGGAAGGGCCTGAGAAAGTTGTGCGTGCCTAGAGACCCCACCTAAGATCCACCCAATCCTAAGGCAAGGATGGGCCATGGATGAGAGGAAATTCCACTTAAGATCCACCTTGTCCAAAGGTAGGGATGGGCCATGGAGGGGTGGAAGGCCTAGACCGCTTGTAAGCTCTGCTGGCTTCCCCCAGTAGGCGAAGTGTTACTCCATTTAGCTCATAATAATTGCATTTGTGATCAAGTTATAAATATGATGCCATGATGTTAATGCTAACCAATGTGTATGTGCATGTGTGGAAATATGATTTATGTGGTGAATGCAGGTTCTAGTCCAGGATTATTCATTAAAGAGGACACTCATTTGAGAAGGCAAAACCCTAATCCTAATTTCAATAAGCGAGGTTTATGGCGAATTGGGACAGGGGACATTACACACTTGCTTCACCCAATCCAACTTCCCTATGTCTTTCAATGCATTGTTCAATACATGAACATAACATGGGGTCCAAAAGATGTGCCTATAAGTACCCTCCACCATCAAACCAACCGATTTGCACACACGTGCTGAATCGGTGATCACCTGCACCACATTACCAGCCCCAACCTCCTCTACGACATCTCTCAAAATGGAATACTAGAAATCTGCATCCTTACGTTTCCCCGAACAATCTATGGCTCTAAGAAAATAAGAACAAGCAGGGCATGTGACTATGATATTGATGAGTGGCTGATGTCTAACATCAGTCCACCCATCCATCACTATAGAGCAACTTGTCCTCATCCACATTCGCCTCATATCCTCCATTAGCACATTAACTTTGGAGTACTCTTTGTCTAGGAGGGTGGTGTGTAGCTTATGATGTCCAGGGGGTATGAATGAAGGACCAATATTGGCTATATCTTTAACCATTTGTTTGAAATAAGAGGAACGGGCCACATGAAATGGGATGGCATGGACAAAAAAGAATTTGGCAATGGAAGATTTTGTGGCTTCTCGTGCTTGGTTATTAAACATAGACTCAACTAAAGCTCCCTTCCCACTACCACTCACCTTCTTGTTTCCTCTTGTGGCAACTTCACTACTACCAACCGTGGAAGGCATAGGCATAGTTGATTGCGCACTTGGAAAAGAAGATGACCCACCTTGAACCCCATCCACCTCCATTTGCAATCTTTGGCACTCTATTGCTTCATGCTCTTTTAACTCGGAACACATTCCAACTCCATGGCCCACCTCACCCAAAAAATGACACCTTACCCTTGTGTAGCTGCCCCTAAAATCTTTATGGCAAACATGGCACTTCCACACCCTCCTCCCCCTTGATTTTTTTTGTCTTTGGCCCACAGGTGTAACATATTGAAGGAATTTTTTTTTTTGTTTAAAGGGCCCTTTGCATACGGTTCCATGATTGTTGAAGGGCATTTATATGGGGTTGTTTGCTCTCCACTAACACCCTCACCACTTTCTCTTCTATTTTGCACTTCATTTTCACTTTCACTCTCACTCCCATTGCTATTCATGTTTTTTTTATTTTGAATGCAAGTTTAAATTGAAAAATGCAAAAATAAAAATAAAAATCAGACATTGTATGCTTGAAATTTTGCAAAAAAAATGAAAAGAAAAAAGAAGGAAAGAAAATACATACCTCTTTGATGGATTTGCAGCCCCAAGTGCACTAGATTCAAGCTCTTCTCCTCCTTTAACCTTCTGTGCTTCCTCTTTCAATAGCTGCCTTTACAAACCCTTGGCTGCTCTTTCTTGCCTTCACAAACAAATGCACAAATGAAGTGAAATGAGGAGTGTTTTTCCTCATAAAGGTAGTATATAATGATGTCCTCGCTAGATGGCCTCAGAACAAAGTGTGTTAGCTCTTTATTGGACCCTGTGGGCTAGCCAGTTTGGATAGAGGGTCAGTGATGCATTCTGGAGAGTTTGATTGTTCTTGTTTTCAGTGGACAGTGATTGGATCACAGCGAGCGTTGGCATTTCAGGAGTCCACAGCTTCTGACGGCACGGGAATACTCTGAGTTTTGAGCGAGTTATGGAATTTTAAGTGATTAAGTTAATTATTTAACTTAATGTTTTATTAAAGTCACATTGACTTTAATAATATTTTATATCACTTAAAAAGTGTTCAAAAAAGGGATTTAATATTTTAATGATTTAAAATATTAAAAGTGCGCTCAAAGAATTAAGTCTTAAACTATGGAGAAGACTTAATTAAAAATTAAAAGATTTAAATGATGCAAAAGGCCGTACTTTCTTGAAATGCGTGCCAATTAGGTATAAAGCATTTCCCTGGCAAATGAAACTCATCTTTTTGACCATTTCTCTTTGCCTTGAGCATTTTCCCTGCATTCTCCTGTGATCAGGGTTTGAACAATTTTTCCATTGAAGAACGATAACTCTTCAGTGTTGAGCACTTTTGAGGCTGTGAGAGATCAGCTGAATTTGTGCAGTTTCTTGAGAGCTTCAGCCAGAGGTTCTACAGATTCATACAGAGTTTCTTTATTTTGAGTTTGCTTATTGTTTACAATAATTGAGGGTTTCTACTGGTGGCGCATCCTTCTTCACAGACAGAGGGTTCCAGCAGGGTTTCCTTTCTTTTCATAGCCGTACGGCCTTCATTGGGAATTGTGCCTTGAAAGAGGCGTGTGAAGGAATAATGTGAAACGCCTCCCTTTGGCTTGGTTTTAGTCTTCCATCATGGGCGTCCAGTATTTCTAGAGCATTGTGTCCAGTTTCTGAGCAGGAGAAATGTGTTCTGGAGATTTGGCGTGCCTTTATGCTTGATTTCATCATTTCCAGCTGTAGATCTGGCAACTTCTTTATTTAAAATAACTGGAGATTTCTTGGTATGTCTGATATTCATGATCTTATTGTTTCAGTATATTAACAACTTCTGCATTTCCATTTTGTGAGTTTTTGCTTTATATTTCAAATTACAAGCAAAAATATGCTGCGCCCCTTCTCTTCTGTCTATTAAGAATTCTCTAAAAACTTAAAAAAACATCTAAAGACTTAAGAAAATAAGGGTTTTGAGCTGAGAGCCAGCAGGGCTCATCACAGTGGTATCAGAGCTCACATCCTGCCAGCTTGTGGGGTTTGAGAAATTTATGAAGTCAAATAAAGAGGGTTTTGGCAAGTTCTATTCCAGAGGAGGCCCTAGAAATCAGAGAGGCGACCAAAATCCTTTTCCACCATTTCCGTTTGCAGATCAGGAGGAGGAATTAGATTGGGACAATATGGCGAACAGGGCTGGAGAAAGTTCTCACAGGAATACTTGGGAGGATGAGGACAGAGAAGCCAAAGACGTGCTTAGAGGTATGGTTGCAGGGCAAGAACAGGTAGCAACTATTCTTCAACAACTCAGCACGAATGTTCAAAATTTGTCAATAAACAGAGCTCGTAGTTTGGATTCAGATCGAGATGGCAGTATCCATAGAGAGCCACAGAGAATTGTAGATCCAGTACGCACCTATGAGAGAGCTACATATCCCACGTTCACCAGAGATGATGCTGAAGAAGTGGACGAAGCTGAACAAGGTGGTGAGATTAATTTTGTAGATAATATAATGGCTATGCATGATGAGTGGGATAATTTGCCACCAAGGGTTAAGGAGCACCTTAACTTTGACAGATTCATGAGCCAGAAGAGAGAGCACACCAGGAACAGGAATGACAGGCGGCCTAGACACAAACAGAATGATCTCAGACAGGCAACCAGCAAACTAACCTTAGTTCACTATGATGGCAGTGGTAGAGTTACAGCACGTGCCTGGGTTAGTAAACTTGATACATTCCTGACACTATGCCCCATGCCTGAGGAGGATGCCATTCGTTTTGCAGCACTTCATCTTGATGGCGTAGCACATGACTGGTGGATTCATGGTATGACTACTCTTCATCATGACAGGATTACCTCGTACCAGGAGTTTACTGATAGACTGGTAGAGAGATTTGATAGAAGGGATCCTGAGCTTTTCTTTAGAGATTTAGCACAGCTGAAACAGTTAGGTAGCTTGGAATCGTACATTGGTGAATTCCAAAGACTATCTGTGATGGTGACAGGGATCTCAGAGAGAAGGCTGGTCATATTGTTCATTGAAGGTCTTTTCGAGCCCATGAAAGGTTGGATAAAAGCATTTGATCCACCTACCTTACAGGAGGCAATGAGGAAAGCTCGCAGCATGGAGCTATCTACACCTCGTAAGCCTTTTAGCTCGAAACCTACCACCTCATACACGGAGAATAAATCAGATCCAAAGAAGGCTGATAATGCAGATCAGAAAAAGAAATTTGCAGCCCCTTTAGATCGAGAAACTATGAATGATTTACGAAGAAGGAAACTCTGTTTTTACTGCAAAGGTCCGTATGACTTTAATCATGACTGCCCCCTCAAACCTAAAGGGCAAAACAAGCACATGGAGTGGTTTTATGAGGGAGAAGCATTGACTGATTTTTCTGATCAGCAAGCTCCAATCTATGATACAGATGGAGAAGAGTCAGAGAACGAGGCAGAAATTGTAGTGGAAATAGAACTAAAAGAGGCTCATATGTCCAGCATGCAGAAAGAGGGTTCTTTCAGACTCCGTGGAATCCTAGCTGGTCAAAGGGTCATTTCTCTTTTAGATACAGGTGCAACCCACAATTTCATTGATTCACGGTTAGTAGAGAAACGGGGAATTCAAACTCAGCAGTTTGAAGGCATACGTGTGAAGGTTGCAGATGGATACACTCTCAACTGTGAGAGGATGATACCTGACTTGCCTTTGAAACTTAACAATTTTGAGTTCAAGGCAGATTTTTATGTTGTAAACATGGGAGGTACGGACATAGTACTTGGCATGAAGTGGCTTCATGCAATAGGTGAGTTCACGCTTAATTTGCGTGACATGGAGATGAAATTCACCGTTGATGGCACAAATCATATTCTAAAAGCCATCAAGGACAGCAACCTCAGAGAAATTTCACTCCGTAGAATGGAACGTTTGATTCGTAATGATATGGTAGAGTGGGCTGCTGAGTGCAAGCTAATGCCTTCACAGTTGGATCAGCAAGCTTCTTCATACCATCCAGATGTGCAGGAACTTCGAATCAAACATGCGAAGGTGTTCAGTGCAATTCCACCTGGTAGACCTCCTGATAGAGGTATTGAGCATATTATAGAGCTGGATGAGGGCACGAAACCGATCATGATTACTCCTTACCGGCACCCCAAGCGTTTGAAAGATGAGATTGAGAAAACTATTCAGGAGCTTTTAGCTATGGGGCACATCAGGCCGAGTAAGTCACCCTTTGCTTCATCAGTTGTTTTGGTGAAGAAAAAGGATGGTACACTTAGGATGTGTATTGATTACAGAATGCTCAACAAGAAAACTATAAAGAACAGGTATCCTATTCCTCGGATAGATGAGTTGATAGACGAGCTTCATGGAGCTTGCTACTTCTCAAAGATTGATTTGAGAAAAGGTTATCACCAGATCAGAGTCCGAGAAGAGGACATAGAGAAAACTGCGTTCAGATGTCACTGTGGACACTTTGATTTCTTGGTTATGCCATTTGGGTTAACCAATGCTCTAGCCACGTTTCAGTCTACAATGAACAGGGTTTTCCATCCTCACTTGAGGAAATTTGTATTGGTGTTCTTCGACGACATCCTGGTTTATAGCAAATCATGGGAGGAACACATGGTTCATTTGGATGAGGTACTGAGTATACTTGACAGGGAGTCCTTGTATGCCAAGGAGTCCAAGTGTGCTTTAGGCATGGCAGAGCTTTTATATCTGGGACACATCATCAGCGGTGCAGGAGTTAGCATGGATCCAGAGAAGGTTCGAGCCATCATTGATTGGCCTACACCTGAGACTTTGACGCAGCTCAGGGGTTTTGTAGGATTGTGTGCCTTCTATCGTCGGTTTGTTAGTGGGTTCTCGCGGCATGCTGCGCCACTAACTGATTTAACTAAGAAGGGTGCTTTTGTGTGGACACCACTAGCGCAGGCGTGCTTTGAGAAGTTCAAACTTCTCATGACTACGTGTCCAGTCTTGGCTCTACCTGACTTCACTAGACCCTTTGAGTTACATTGCGATGCCAGTGGTGAGGGTATTGGTGCAGTTATCATGCAGGATCGACACCCGATAGCTTTCGAGAGCAGGAAGCTAAGAGGTCCTGAACGGAGCTTCAGTATCTATGATAAGGAAATGTTGGCCATTATGCATGCCATGGCCAAATTCAGGCAGTATTTGATTGGTAGTAAATTCACTGTGAAAACCGATCATAATAGTCTGAAGCATTTTCTTGGGCAGCGAGATCTTAATGAGAGACAACAAAAATGGGTCAGCAAGCTTCAGTCTTACAATTTTGACATCTCCTATGTCAAGGGCACTCAGAATGTGGTTGCTGATGCGTTATCTCGCCGTCCTCACTTGAATTCTATTACACTGGTTTCAGAAGACTGGAGACATCTGATAGTAGTGTAGTATGCTATGACCCAAGGGGCCTCAGTATGTAGATGGATCAAGATGGATGATGTGTATTCACTTGTAGATGACCTTATCATCTACAAAGGGAGGATTTTATTGGTCCCAGGTTCTGAGATGAGGGACAGGGTTTTGAGGTCATTGAATGATTCACCCATGGCGGGACATCCCGGGTACTATAAGACCTATCGGCAGGTACGGGACAGATTCTCTTGGAAGGGTCTCAAGTCCTATGTTCTCCAGTATGTCAGGGAATGTCTTGTTTGTTAGCAGAACAAGCAAGAGCACACATATACCCCGCAGTTTGTTTCATTTCATTCTCGAGGAGGAAGTGATTGTTTGTCTAGACTTCCGCCATGTTTCGCTAAAGCTCAAGGAAGATAACATTGGTGGTAGATCACTGACCAAATATGCACACTTTTTCAATCACTACTACGCATTACCCGCTACCCGTGGCATTTGTTCTCCGTGATATTCGTGACCGCATGCTTTACCCCCGCAGATAGCTGCGATAGACAACAAGTTTGCGAGTAACTTCGGTGGAGTTATTCAAACTTTGCGGGACAGAGCTCACCCCTAGTACCAGCTACCACCCCCAGACAGATGGGCAGACGGAGATCGTCAACAAATGGGTGGAAGGGTACTTGCGTAACTATAGTTCAGAGCAGCAGAAGGCATGGGTGAGATGGTTATACCTATGTGAGTATTGTTACAATACCACCCATCACATGAGCATCCAGATGACACCTTATCGAGCATTATATGGTTATGACGCTCCGAGCTTTCTTGACTTATTGCTGAGTGACAGTAGAGTTCCCAGTGCTGGTGATTTATTACAGGAGAACCAGGATATTATGAGGGCACTCAGAGAGAATATACAGAAAGCCCAAAATCAGCAAAAACAATATGCTGATCAGAGACGAGTAGAGCGGTCTTTCGAGATCGATGATTTGGTGTACCTAATGCTTCAGCCTTATAGGCAGTCTACCCTTCGTAAGAAGGGCTCTGAGAAACTTAAGCCGCGGTACTATGGACCTTTCAGAGTTGTCAGACGTGTGGGTCAAGTGGCTTATGAGTTGGATCTTCCGGTGGATAGTAGAGTTCACAACGTGTTCCATGTGTCGCGCCTCAAAAAGGCGTTGGGACAACACGTAATTCCTTCTATTGATTTGCCACCCCTGGATGATGAGGGGAAACTAGTTTTGATACCTGAGGCCATTCTGGACTCCAGAGAGCGTCATCTTCGGAGGCGGGTCATCAGGGAATACTTGGTTAAGTGGAGGGATCTACCGACAGAGGATGCGACGTGGGAGAGTGACAGTATTCTTCAGCATCCGGCTTTGAGTTTGCTTGTGGACAAGCAAATTCGGGGAGGGCGGACTGTGATGTCCCCTCGCTAGACAGTTCTCAGGAACAGTGTGTTAGCCCTTTATTGGACCCTTGTGGGCTAGCCAGTTTGGATAGAGGGTCAGTGATGCATTCTGGAGAGTTTGATTGTTCTTGTTTTCAGTGGACAGTGATTGGATCACAGCGAGCGTTGGCATTTCAGGAGTCCACAGCTTCTGACGGCACGGGAATACTCTGAGTTTTGAGCGAGTTATGGAATTTTAAGTGATTAAGTTAATTATTTAACTTAATGTTTTATTAAAGTTACATTGACTTTAATAATATTTTATATCACTTAAAAAGTGTTCAAAAAAGGGATTTAATATTTTAATGATTTAAAATATTAAAAGTGCGCTCAAAGAATTAAGTCTTAAACTATGGAGAAGACTTAATTAAAAATTAAAAGATTTAAATGATGCAAAAGGCCGTACTTTCTTGAAATGCGTGCCAATTAGGTATAAAGCATTTCCCTGGCAAATGAAACTCATCTTTTGACCATTTCTCTTTGCCTTGAGCATTTTGCCTGTGCATTCTCCTGTGATCAGGGTTTGAACAACTGCCATTGAAGAACGTTACCTCTTCAGTGTGAGCACTCTTGAGATTGTGAAAGATCAGTCGAATCAGTGCATGTTGAGAGCTTCAGCCAGAGGTTCTACAGATTCATACAGAGTTTATTTATTTGAGTTTGCTTATTGTTTACAATAATTGAGGGTTTCTACTGGTGGCGCATCCTTCTTCACAGACAGAGGTTT
The DNA here is from genome assembly GCA_007258455.2 of Sequoia sempervirens. Lineage (NCBI taxonomy): Eukaryota > Viridiplantae > Streptophyta > Pinopsida > Cupressales > Cupressaceae > Sequoia > Sequoia sempervirens. The sequence goes on along the minus strand of VDFB02061368.1, from coordinate 10,772 downwards.
CCAGCAGGGTTTCCTTCCTTTCTTTTCATAGCCGTACGGCCTTCATTGGGAATTGTGCCTTGAAAGAGGCGTGTGAAGGAATAATGTGAAACGCCTCCCTTTGGCTTGGTTTTAGTCTTCCATCATGGGCGTCCAGTATTTCTAGAGCATTGTGTCCAGTTTCTGAGCAGGAGAAATGAGTTCTGGAGATTTGGCATGCCTTTATGCTTGATTTCATCATTTCCAGCTGTAGATCTGGCAACTTCTTTATTTAAAATAACTGGAGATTTCCTGGTATGTCTGATATTCATGATCTTATTGTTTCAGTATATTAACAACTTCTGCATTTCCATTTTGAGAGTTTTTGCTTTATATTTCAAATTACAAGCAAAAATATGCTGCACCCCTTCTCTTCTGTCTACTAAGAATTCTCTAAAAAAAACTTAAATACACCCAAAGACTTAAGAAAATATGGTTTTGAGTCGAGACAAGTAGGCTCTCACATATATGGATGGGGCTCACACAAGCCACAAATCAAGGCTTTTTTTTAAAAATAAATTAAAAAAATGTGTTTTTTTAAATTTTATAACATGCAAAAATGTGGGGGACGGTTGGCAATCCCTGGGATGGTCAAGGGACGTCTAAGCGTCCCCTGGCTGTCCTCGGGACGGTTAGCCACCCCCCTTTTCCTTGCCGATTGTTTCCTTGTTTCTGGGACATTTCTTGGGTTTTGGCAAAAAAGGGAACGCCAAGGGACCGTCCCCCAGCCGCCCCCTTGTTCTCGGGACGTCTCGGGGACAGGGATGGGTCATTTTAGGTAGGGGACGCGTCCTTGGGTTTCCTTGAAGTTTTACTATTATCAATAGTGCAGCCTACAATGGACTGTTGTTCTTAGCTACCACTGTGTTCTCTCTAAGCACATTCAAGTTGAAGGCAGTTATTTGGTTGTAATATTGTATTAAGTCAAATCACATTATTCAACCAAGCCTATTGGGCCACATTGACTCCTAGAATAGTAAAACTTCAGGGAAATTGTTGTCACATCAATGTTTGCTCTTGGGCCATACCTACTTTTTGCCTCTTTGTTGCATCAAAAGGTTTGCCCGGCATCCAACCCCATTATTGACTAAATCCTTGCTATTGGGCCCTATAAATGTTGAGGCCTCCTCTTGTTGGGCAATATTACATCCAATTCATGTTATTGGACTATAATAGATATATGCATATAAGCATTCAGCAACAAAAACACACGATTAATCACATTTAATAAGTGCTCGACAGTTGGGGAATGCTGGGTCAAACACACCTTTTTTAGAAACATATATGGGCTATTGAATAAGAGGTTTTGGGTGTAGGGTTCAAATTGCCATGTTTTCCCAATTTAAATGCATGTAATTGAATTCCATTTAGACTTTAAGTTTGTCATGTCAATGTCACATAACTATAATATTATGAATAGACGTGAAGCCTTGACATTGGGCAAGATGTCATAGAATGTCAGAATGTCCATTCGTCCTCCCCATTAAACCTCAGTATGTTATCTTTTATATTTTACTAATGCTTTGAAAATGTCTTTGAATTTTGTCATTGTGTACAAATATCATGAATGGGATCATTGTAACACTGTTGCCAAAGCCTACTAAATTATTTCCCACCCTTCCATGCCATGGGAAACAATCGACAAACCTGCACTAGAAGACCACAACGTCACAAGTTATGCTATCCATGAACAAAATGATACAAACAAAACAAATGCTAATTCAGAGCCAATCCCAAACTATTGAGAACATAGTTGGAAAATTCGGACTAGGCAAAAACTCAGTAGGCCAAAAAATTTCGACTTGGCAAAAACTTGGCAGGCCCAAAATTTTTGACTTGGCAAAAACTCGACGACTTAAAAAATTGCTTAAATTACTTTAGAAACACTTTTTTTTGCAAAATTCATTGACAAGATGAATCCAATGAGTCCATAAATGAGTACAAAAGTGTTCTCTATTAAATTTGATTCATTTGAATACAAATTGAGTACAAAATTGCATCATCATGGGAAATCCTGATACAATAGTTACCTGGCAACTATTATGAATTTATGATGATTGTCTTTGAAAATCATCATCATAATTTATAAATTGCATATTACAACATTTGACATCTTCGTCTATCCTAGTCTAATGAAAACTTGGGGAGATGTTCTAATCTTTGCACCATTGACACCCCTTGTGGGGTATGGGGCACCTTAAATGGGATTCAGTTTCAAGCGATTCCTATTGCCAAGTGGGTGGGGTTGAGGGGTAGCACCACAAGCCCAATTAAGGCCTTTGAAACCACATAAAGCTTCTTGTCGCACACCATTTCACAATTTTATCACTTAAGGGAGAAATTAGGTATTTGACTCATTTTTATGAAGAATATTTTCTCTCCAAGTGCTATGTAAGGAAGTGTGAGGGGCATTCATGCATTTATAGGGCAAAATCATGAGTTTTTTGACTATTTTTTCCGATTTTTTCTGTGTTTTGCATTTTTGATGTTTGGCGAGTTTTTTTGTCAAATTCGCTGAGTTTTTGCCAAGTACTTGCCAAAAAATTGGTGAGTGCTTGACAAAAACTCGAGGAGTTTCTTTGGTGAGTAAATGGCGCTAAAAACTTGCCATATGTTTCACTCGGCGAATACTCGTTGACTTGACAAGTTTTCTGCGAGTTTGCCATCTATGATTTCGATAATCGCCTGGAGATGGATTCTGTGGCTTTGATGGTGTGGACTCCTCTCCTTGCGTAAAGAGTACTTGTGTACTCCTGGTCTTCAAATGTATGGGCACTCCTCTATTGAATGACCCATAACCTACAAAATCTCACAATACCTTTTTCTAGGACAGTTACCTTTAGTGTGCCCCTCGATTTTGCCATCAGTACACCATAGTTTGTTAGTTTCTTTTTGCGCCTTCAATTCTTTCATCATTCAGAGCATGCCCCTTTGGAGCACTTGTACCATTCTTGGTTCATTGTCATTGTTGTCATTCAAACTTCCAGCTTCCTCAATTTTTCTTTTATTGTGCAAGGACATTTTTTCTTCACTTTCTATGTCCATCACTTGATTGTAAGCATTTGAATAGGAAGAGGGTGGTAGTACCTTCATCTTTTTTCTTAATGACGGAAGTAGACCTCCGATGAACTATCTTTTCTTGAGACCATTGACTGGTTCTGTTTCTAACTTTACAAGTAATTCTTTAGACTACAATTATAAGCTTGTACGTTTTCATGCTTATCTTATTTTGTATTGTAAATTTCTGCTACTATTTCATTATCATCATGAAGCAATTTAAGCTCTTCATCAAAGGCCTTTGTTAATTTCTCCCATGTATTTTGGGGGGCTTGGTCAATTTCTATATACTTGTCGACTACACCTCACAAGGTGGCTGGAAAAGATCATAGCCAAATTGCTTTATCATCTTGCCCATTTGCTATCTAGATTGTTTCACAAGTCTTATAGTGTCTAATAGGATCCTCTGATCCATTGCTTGTATACTTAGGCAACTTTTACTTTTCTCCACTAGGGCTTACCGTGATTTTATTCTAATGCAAACCTGGTGCCTCGAACCTGTTTGCTAGGGAGTTTTGATTTGAATGTTTCGGTGCTTCTCTTGCATTCTCGACCACGTAGGAATCCTCAACTCTTTCCTCAGCTTCAACCTTTCGCGCACTTGTTTTACCTTCATATTGTTTTATACAACCTTGGCTCAACTTCTTCTCCTTCAATGGACAACCTTTCAATGCCCCAAAGGTTACTCTCATACAATTATGTGAAGGAATGTGACTTCGTCTCCCAACTTCCCCCACCTAGAGAAGGTTGTATTGACTTTTCAACTTGACTGGGTTCTCGGGAAGGGCTTTGACTTGGGAATCGTATGGTTGTATTTTCCTCAAGTGTTCTCGTAATCTTCTCCTTCATTCCCTTTGCTCGACAATCCTTAAAGATCGCTTGATCTCTTGGTCTTGACCACCTTGTGGCTTCTTCTCACCTTTATTGGGATTTAAGGGCATGAATCTCTCAAATCTGACCTAATTTCTTCTAAGGCAACGATGCCAAATGTTTACAAAAGAAGACCAATCATATCCTTTCCTTGTCGATACACAATCTATTTAAAAGACTTGATGGTTGCCAAGAGGAACACGGCCATCATCCAACCGATGCTTATAACTACCCGAAGTTGAAAAATAATTAATACATAGTCAAATAACCAATATTATTGAAACATAATAATAGACACTATACACTGACTACATACATTTCAGGAACAATTTAATTTTTGTCTTGAAGAAGCTTGTTCTCTTTCTCTAAGGCCTTTCTCTCTCTCCCCCATTAACATCTTTTTGTTGGTGTCACAACTCTAAATTGGTCGATGCTACTCCCTTGAGTGTGCTTGGAGTGACTACAACCAATGGCATTCATTGCTTCGCCCTTTAGTTGTCCACATGGTTATGTATGATTTGCAATAGTGTAGTGGATCTTGAGACCCATGACCCATCACTAGTGAATATCAGCAATTTTTTTCTTTCCAACCTTGGATTGGGTGGTGGATTAACCATCACTAATTGTCTTCTTCCTATGGTTGCTATGATGTGACCCTTCCCAAGAAGGTTTGAATTGGACATTCCTATGCTCCCTTAGCATTGTTGGACACATTGGAATCCCTAATTCTCTTTGAGGCATTAACAATTTGTATGCTACTATGATTGTCTTCAAGCTCTTTTGGTCTACTCAAATTTCTTGCCTTGGCATCCTTGGCTTAGTATCCTCCAATAGCAATTATTTGATACCTCAAATATTAGTCTTGTATGCCTCTCTTCTTTTGTGGAGTCGTCAAATTTCATCTTAGAATAGAGATTTCCTTCAATGTAAGGAGATTGTTGGCTCAATCGATTTGGTGGACACCTCTACAAGAGCTTTCGACCCAACTTCATTTGTAGGGTTTGTACTTCCTCATGAAGATGAAGTTGCCTAGCAACTTCAAACCTCTCTCCTTCCATGAATAGTGGACTAGTCCCTAAAGTTAGTTGGATTTCTTGATTTCTTTGTTCATGACTGTGGCTTCAAAAAGAAAGTAGAGGTGCGAAATACACTTGCAACACTAATCTATGAGAGGAAGTATGTGCAAAAAGTAAACTAATCATATAGTTACAAGGGAATAAACACAAAAGCAATATACCATAACACATTAATTTATGTGAGGAAAAACCTTTTAGGAGAAAATCCCTACTCCAAAGCAACTTAATGTATTATTTAGTAATTAGAGTTTACAATACACTTGTAGAGTCTAAGCCTTTATGAGAGTATCACCAACTAGAGATTTATAGTAAGTTTGATAATATAACAGTACCTAGAAAACTCACTATTGAAACTTCCATCTCAAGCACCCAATAAATAGGAGAGGAAATACATGAAACCATCAAATGTTGATTAGGAAACCAAGAGCTAAAACCATCTAAAATGTGGCACCCAAATCCCTAGTTAAAAGTCCAACACCCAAATCTTAAGATGAGTCCATAGGCTAAAAATAATAAATTCCATCCACCTATTAGAAATTCGTCATAATCCACTCACTGACCTGGGCACTCCATTTAAAGATGCCTTATGATGTGTCATAAGTTGGTCAACAAGTGTGACTCCCTCTTACAACACATAGATGTTGCTTACATTTTTAATGCGAGGTCATAACTTTTGATCCAGGGTGCTAATGAGGTCCATTCTTTATTTTAAATTGTAGAGCTCAAAGAGGTTCACATCTCGAACATAAGCAAATTGATGCCGAATAACCTAGAATATTCATTATGGCCAGAAAATGACCTCTGGAGCCAAGAAATTGAGTTTTTCTATTTTACAGCTGGAAAAGTCCATTTTTTGTATTCTTAACATTAGGAGCAAGGTTGAGACACCCTTCCTAATGGCTTCAGCTTCAATTTTCATTTTGGCTCTGGCTTCGATGAATTTTTGAAGTTGGCTGGTTCTTGCAGCCTCCTTTGTTCTTGTCATAGAAGCAAAATCTCAAAACTGCCTGATCCTTGATTTTTCACAATTTTGGAGGCTCTTGACCCTTGAAAATTGTTGAAAATCTTCGTAAATTAAACTGGAAAAACTGTAAAAATCACCACGAATTCGGTGACAAAACAAAAGCGATTTCGCGGTTATTATTATGGGTCGCACTGCTATACGCAGCTTGCGCCTATCGCTTTTGCCACCGTGACGTTGCACTTGGTTTCACGGGTTTGACGACTGTTGCCATTCACGGGTTTGATGACAACTGCCATTTGTGGACAGGTATTTTTTTGCAATTGTTGTTCGACATGCCAGTGGTTTATCACTTTTGCATTGCATGATGGTAGATCTTAGAGCAACTAAAGTTGTGGCATATTATTTTTTATTTATTGAAAGACTGTCAAAAAAACTTAGTTGTCCAATCTCAACATAATTTATTATTTTCGGTGTCCTTAATTGTCCAATCTCAACTTAATATGTATTTAAATTGAACCAAAAATCATCGAACCAAAAACAAAAACATTGACAATGAGGTTAGTGCAGATGTCTGGTTGAAATCTTTGTCTCCTGCACTGTCAGATTGATTTCATACTTATAATCAATTAAACATATCTTGCAGAATGGACCATCGACAGTATGGAAGTAGGAATTTAATTTATAAAGCTTCTGATGCAATGTAATCAGTGATATGAATATAAACAAAAAAATCTATTTTCTACAATTCACGGGTTAAAATCCCTATTTTACTTGCTCTCTATATCTCTATGCTATGAAAATGATCTTAAGTTAAAAAAAAAGTAGCTTGTCTCGTTTTCTACAATTTTTTACGTTTTTTTGCAAATCCATTTTTTTCCCGATTTTTAAAAAAAATCCCAAACTTTTGGTCTGCTGATTTTTTCCCCAAACGATTTTTGCTGCTATGGTTCTTGTTGTTCCACCAGTCTAATGGATTGTCAGATTTATTGGGCTGCCCCTTGATCACCATGCCTTATTCTCTTGCCATTGTTTAGTCTCTTGAGATATAACATCAGTTTTCCCTTTGTTCTTATTCCTCGTGGCAACATCTATCTTCATATTGTTTTAATTTTGTTGTTTACATGCTTTGTGGTTTCTTTTGGCACAAAGATCGTGTAAGTTGTAAGATTATATGGTCAATTATAATAGATTTCTGGATTTGACTCTGCAATTTTTATCATCAACATTTTGGATCAAACTTCATGGTCCATCATCGGGATGAGATAGCAAATGAAGAGATAGTAGCAAACCAAACACTCCAAGTTTGATCCGAAATGTTGATGATAAAAATTGCACAGTCAAATCCAGAAATCTGTATAAATTGTTAATATGGACTGTGGAACTTTCATGCTTTTAATAGATTATATGGTGCCTTGCTAGGATCCCAGGCAAATTATCCAACAGTGCCTCAACTTCTTAAGTTACAACCCAAGTTACCCTAGATTGATTCTGTGGGTACTTGGTTTCTTTTTCTTCTCTGACATGCTATTGGACTGAATTTTTTTGAAGTGCCTAAGGTCTTGAGTGAGTTGATATTTTCTGTGCTTATGTGTCAGATGATTCTTGTATTGATTGGCTCATTTATTCGTCCTCTTCCATCTTGTTGTGTTGTCATCAACGATTATTGCCTGACTACAATTCTATTTAATTCTAACCCAACATCACTGAGTTAACAATGCTAGATGTTAAACTACTGAAACTCTACAAACCTAGACCTGAAATTTAGACCACTTGAGAATTAGTGTGATAAATATTTATTAAACACAAATCATGTGATTTCTACTTCATATGACTGGAAAATATGCATTGTATGTGTCATTGTACACTACGATAGCTTAGATTTTCAGATTTCTCATTTATAATTATTCATGAGATGTTAAACACTGAAGGCTGCAGGTACAATAGCATTCATGGACAATAAAGTTTGAATGGAATTTGCACTGCGGTGTATGATACCATTCATATAATGAATTTGGCTACAAATTTAGACAGGAAATTTAGGTTACTTGAGAGTTACGGTGATAAATATTTGCAAAACACAACCATGTGATGTCCATTTCATGACTGTAAGATATGCACTGTATGTGTAAGGTCCACCATACACTGTACTATGGCTTAGGTTTTCAAGTTTTTGTTTTTTTAAAGTACACATTAGATGCATAAATAGTATAGTAAAGGCATGTTAGCATTCATGGACATTAATGTTTGAGTGTATTTTTCTGTGTACTGTATTATTTTGGAAGTTTTTGAGTTCAAGATTTTTTTTTGCCAGACTGGTGTGCTTACAACAAGACGAGTGCTGGAAAGACTTGCTGTGCAGTATGTTTCCCAGCGTGTGGCATGGAAACTTCTTAAAGGTATAAAAGAATTTTAATTCCTTTTTTTTTATGAAAATAAATTTCTCTGATTGTGGAGATGCTATTTAATGCACAATGAAGTTGTGCTTACAGAGATTAAGTCAGTTGATTTTGTTTCCATTCATACAGCTTAAATTCATGAGTTATATTGTCTAGCTTTTTTATTAAGGCGGTCTTAAATTTTATAACTGTACTTCTTGGTTATGGTCATGTTTGGTTTTGCTATGGAGATACTAAACATCTTACTTTCTTAAAGAATGTAGTTCTATTAAATAAACTCATTTCCTTCCTCGTGAATCTCAAATGTATGTCAGTTGAAGATGCATTTTACTACCTTATTGTTAGACATCTAGGTGAGAAGGGAATATATCTGTAGCACAAGAAGCAAAATCCAAGAGTTGCTAATTAGTCTCGCTTTTCCACCATATTGATCCTTGCTTGTCTTACTGTGTATTTTTGTGCTTGTTCCACTTTCCTTTGAATGATTGTTGACATCTCATTTCTTGTCAGGATATTGATTAGAGTCTTAGACAGTCATCTCTGTGGATAGTTATCTGAGCCCCATTAGCATTCTTCTTCTTTGAACAGTTGGTTGCTTCTGGTTCCCTCCCCAGAAGCAACCAACTGATTATATGCTCCCCCTTTTATGCTCTTTTCAATTACTATTGATTTTATTCCTTTTGGGTTCATCCCTGAGTTTTTTTTTTGAATTTAGATTGCTGTATTTTTTGAAGACATTGAGTCTGTTCTCTACCTGTAGTTCCTGGTGTTCTAGTGTACCCCTATTTTCTTTGTAAATAAAGATATTACCAAAAAGAGAAAAGATAATAAATTTTCACAGCAAAATAGCAGCAATGGACAGAGAATACAGCATTTTGGTAAGGTCTTTGGAAGCTCCAAAATATATATTTTTTAAAGAACTACAAGCTAGTAGAACAAAGATCCTGCCCAAGCGGAAACCAAACAGCTCAGGGTCAATATCTGGATATCATAAGAGTATTCTGGGTATTTCAAAGCTAGCCTACAGAAAATTCAAAATAACTAGAGCAAAATGGATTCATGCTGTTAATATATTTCTTGGAAATATTTGTAAAAATCAGAAATGTGGCAAACCACTTCAAGGTGGTGACCTCCAATAATCAGATAATAACAAATGAATTCAATATTGTATGATATGATGATATGGGAGAGTTCTCTTCCTTATTTATTGGTTAAACTATGTAGGGACATACACCTTTATCCTAATTAAGAGGTATTAATGTATTAACTAATATTTATGTTATGGTGTTAAGCATGTCACAAGTGCTTATCCTGAAGAATATATCATATTAGGATCATAACATTCCCTTCCCCTTTAGAAAAGTATTGCCCTCAATGCTTAGCAACTCTAAAATCTTTCGTATGAATTGTTCATCATTCCATCTCGCATCTTCAATTGGAAAATTCTTCCACTTGATTAGGAACTTTGAGGTGGCTCTATTTTCCAATCTGATTTTGGAAATTTCATGAAGTTTTTTTATATTTTTGTACGAAAACTTTTTCCATAATATTGGTGAAAAATAGATGAAAGAGTCCACAAAAATATGTATTCTTAATTAGTCTATCCACAACAGGCCAAATTACATCAATATTATTTGTCTTTGGCAGCCCCATAATGAAGTCCATTAATAATTTTTCCTAGTGTTGTATTGAAATGCCTAATATTTGTAAGAGGCCTAGAGTCTTTATTATTTCCCTTTTATTTTGTTGGCATATCAAACATTCTACCATAAATTTTTGGATATTCACTTTAATGCCTTCCCAAAAGAAAATTTTCTTTATAGGATGATAGGTATGAACAAATCTCTATAGTATCTTGTTAGACTCAAAAATCCTCTCTTCTTAGGGTCCATCTTAACACCTTTAAGTGACACCAAATGTCTTGAGTATTCTACTTGTTTCACCCTAAAGACACATTTGGATTATTTTGCATAGATCTTATTTTCTTCCAATTCATTAACAAAATGAAAAAATATATGAAACTTATCTTAATTAGTGATTTTGTTTAGCTTTTTGTTATGTGAGCACATTCTCCATGGATCATCCTTTTTGTTAAGAAAAAACATAGGGGATAAATAGGAATTTTTGTTGGGATGAACAATGCTTCATGATATTAATTTAATGCCATGATTATGTGAAATAGTAATATTCAATATTCGTTATTCAATAATGTCATGTCCCCAATGGAGACCCATTTTAACTCAAGCGGAAAAAAGCGTTTTTGAATGGTAAATTCAAATGTTTAAAAATAAAATATTAATGATTTTTAAATAATAATAAATAAAATAAATTTAAATTATTAAATAATAATATTTAAATTTATATTAAGGTTTGAGCCGACCCATTTGGGAA
>VDFB02061367.1:0-47136 GCA_007258455.2 Sequoia sempervirens | reverse complement strand
AGCTGATTACATAATTTTCACCCAACATGTCAGAGCACAAAATATGCTGCCATCCTGTGTAGTTAACTCATGAGTGAGAAAGAATAGACTTATCACAAAGGTTCACGACCGCAGCAACCTCCGTAGCTGCCAGAGGGTGAAACTATCTCAGGGGTTTTAGGTATCCATAATTCTCTAGAGATACCAAGGAGTCTATCCAGTGATAGTGAAAGCATTGTAGATGCAATGGCAGAAAGAGACAAAGGGCATGCTGGTTCCATTAGCCAATGCTAGGAGAGAGAAAAAATTTGATACTATGATGGATATGTTGGCCGAATTCTTGCACAAGATGAACCAAGTTCCTACTCTTGGTCATACAAGACATCATGATAATTCTAGGAGTTCTAATGCATAGCTTGAGGACCAACCAAGGATTTCACTCAACACCACATCTAGGCCTTTGCAGGCTACCTTTACATGCAAGGTTGAGGCTCCTGTTCATCAGGAATAGCCTCTTGAGCAGCCGATGACTATGATCGATGAGGTTAGGGCCAGCCATACAAAGTATATTTCACTTCCTCCTGACATCAAGAACATTTTGACATTTGACCAGTTCTTAAACCAGAGGAGATAGAAGGCAGTGGCAATTGGCAGGCTAGAGACTAGAGCACCATAGGTTACTAGGGATCTCTAGTAGGCAGTGAGAAAAATTACATTGGAGCATTTTGATGGTGGCCATCGTTGCACAATGCATGCCTAGGTTCAAAAGTTAGATAACTTCCTTTCCTTGAGGCCCATGCCTGAGGAAGAGGCAATCAGGTTTTCCATGCTACATCTTGATAGCATAGCTCACGAGTGGTGATACCATGGATTAGTGATGTTGGGACACAGGTCAATTATGTCTTATGATGAGTTCACTAACAAACTCATTGAATGATTTGACAAGAGAGATCTAGAGGTTTTCTTTTGAGAACTTGCACAACTTAAGAAAGTTGGGTCACTAGAGGCCTATATCTCAGAGTTCCAACAGTTATTAGTAATGGTCATTGGTATATCAGAGAGGAGATTAGTGGTACTTTTTAGTGAGTGTCTTTTAGAACCCTTATGTGGATGGATCAATTCTTTTGATCCACCTTCATTGCAAGATGTGATGAAGAAGGCACAAGACATGGAGCTTGCTGCCCCAAAAAGGCAGTTTCCACCTAAAACAATGACTCCTCCAAAGGATGAGAGTCATCATCAAGTTGTAGACCAGCAAAAGAGACCACCACGAATAATTAATGATGATACCTTAAAAGACTTCAATAGGCGGAAATTATGTTATAAATGCAAAGGGCCTTGGGACCGGGATCATAAGTGTTCTATGCAGGGTCATGGAAATCAGATGGAATATTTTTATGCTAATTCTGAAATTTCTGAACAACGATATGACCCAGAGGATTATGAGATAGGAAGAGCATTCGAAGAGTCAAAAACAGACTTAGCAAAGTCATCCCTGATGGCACAACTCTCTAGCATGCAAAGAGAGGGGTCTTGAGCGGGCAGTGTGTGATAACTTTGCTTGATACAGGAGCCACTCATAACTTCATTGATGAGGGATTGGTTGCCAAGCATGGACTTCAGACAAAGGATTTTGAGGGGTTTGGGGTGAGAGTAGCAGATGGTTTCACTCTCACTTGTATGAGGAGGATTCTTAATCTCACCTTGTAGTTGAATGATTACAAATTCCAAGTTGAGTATTATGTTGTCAACATGGGTGAGATGGATTTGATCTTAGGCATGAAGTGGCTTCATGCAATTGGTGAGTTTTCCCTCAACTTGTGCACAATGGAAATGAAATTTGTAGTTGATGGTGGGAAATGTGTTGAGGGGAATGTCTGAAGGTAGTCTATGTGTCATCTCCTTCAGTGAGAAGAAGAGTAGAGGGAAAGGAAAAGAAATTGAACAGGTGTTGGAGGAGCAAGACCACTTTCAGGAGTATGATTCCATTTATTGCTCCACAAATTCAAAGAGAGGTAATTCAAATTAGCAAGAAGACAGTGTACAATTTGTTATTAATCCATTGTGTGAGGATAATGCTGATTTGACTTATGATAATCCACTCTTTGAGTTGGATGATGACACTCTTTTTGTCCCTTGTGTGGAATTGAGTGACAATCACAGGACTTGGGTTCCTCGTTGTGGATCAAGACTACAGTCAGGGCTTATGGATGCATTCCACAGTGTGTGTATTGTGCAATGTGCATACAACTTCACTTCCAACCCTCTCGCATCTGATTTGACTATGATGCATAAGGCATGCACACATGAGATGGGCAGTTGGTATAATGTGTCTCTTTCTGCGGATGAAGAGGACAAACCTTGCAGGTACTCAGAGCTGCTTCTGCAGGATGATCATGCTTATAGGACACATGATATAGGGGCTGATCTTGGACGATGTGGCATACCTAGTGTGGTTAGATTGGTGTAGTAGGAGTTAGCGGGAGGTGGGGAGGAAAAATTCCAGCTTTGTCCTTGGCATCGAGGTGGAGTACACTCGTGGAGGGATATGGTACTTGGAGTTTATTACAGTGTGTTGCTTCACCATCCTCAGCTTGGTGAAGAATTTATTAGAGTTCCGCAATGGAGGTCAGAAGGATGAGTATGGCAGGCTTCTAGTTGGGTTGCGGGCTTTGAGATCTTCTATACTTGGCAGTATGCTTCTTCCACATACAGTGTTTGATAGGGCTGTCGAGTTTGGTTCCATCTTTCTCTAGTGGTTACATGGAGTTTTAGTAGAGCATTGTTCAAACTAGTTTGGGATCCCAACATTCAGGACAGGCCTAATTGTTTAGGCGAGGATTGCTTAGGCACAAGTAATCTTGGGGAGGGCGGACTGTGTTATCACCGAATCTAGCACTGCTCGATTCACAAATAACCCCCTACGAAACTTGTCAGTTTCATAGGTTCGTGATGTTCAAGCACGCAAAACGAAGTGAATTTCAATCCACCTCGAAGTGTGTTCCAAAGTTTCAAACAGTCCGTTTGAGTGTTCCTCTGCATCTGTCTCTCGAAGACCTTCGAAACGAATATCTTTGCGAACTCTCAACGTTGAGACTTAGTGAAAATTGTGAAAGGTGTAAGAGCACCAAAAATCAGCACTCCTACATGTCAAGGTTGTAAATTTTTCTAAGTGTTAAGTGGACAAGTGCTAAAAATCAGCGCTTGTGCATTTTTGTTCAAAGTCAGTTTTTAGTGCACAAGCACTGATTTTTGTCGCTCGTGCACTTTTTGTTTTTACTTAGTCTTTGAACAAAAGCACTAAAGCTAACATCTCTGAGGCATTAGTTATGTTGTCTATAATGTCCCCTTCCTAGACAGTACCGTCGTGTCAGTGGTTAGCCTATTATCCAGATCCTCGTAGGCTGGCAGATGTGTTTAGAGGATCACTTGAGGCAGTTATCCAGCATTGGGAACATCACTCCAGCAGTTCATTCAGGTTTGGGCCTTTGCAGACTCTTTCAGAGTGGTTTTTCAGATACTTACTATTTATAGTAAGTCAGGTAGGCAAGAGTTGCTATTTTGGGCAGGGCACTTGGTTCAACTGGTCAGCTCAGTTTCTACCCAGTTTGACAGTTTGATGAGCAGATGGAGAATAATGGAGCATTTAATGATTATTAAATAATTATTATTTTGACTTTATGTTATAAAGTCACTTTAATGATATATTAAAATATTAATGATTAATGGCATATTATAAAGTATTTAATACTTTATAATAAAGGAGAATTATTATTATAATGAATAATTATTTATTCATTAAAAGGGGACGCCATTATTTTAATATTATTGCCTAAGTCAAAAAGAGGCGAATTATTATTAAATGCATTTTAATTGATTTTTACAAAGGGGTCGAATTTTTGAGAGAGCATATATATTCAGCTGAAGGCAAATCGAACTCATATATTGATTATTCGAATTTGTTATCTTTTCTCTCTGAGAGCATTGGGGTTTGAGAAACCAGGGTTTCTGCAGATCAACAGGTTTTGAGGAACGTTCCCTCTTCAAGATCTGACATACTGAGACTGTGAATATCAGTTGAAGATTGTCAAATAGGGTGACTTCATTCAGAGGTTGCAGTTGTGCTTATTGGAGTAATATCAGAAAGGGTTTTGACAGAGATTATTCATCTGAGCAATAAGGCAACTTATTTATCCTTGATTCAGGATCTGGCACATTCTTCTAGGGGGCCGTACTTTATTTAATGCTGCTGGTTGGGCCGTACTTTTGTACCAGCAAGGGCCGTACCTTCTTTACTGGAAAATACGCCTTCCTTTTGGTCTTCTATCTTCTGCAAGTTGGACGCCTAGGTCTCTGGGGTATTCTGCATTGTTTCTGAGGCTGGAGATTTGAGTCTGAAGCTGGCCGTACCTTTTCCTTCATCATTTAATGGCGGCTGCAATAACCAGGTTTTCACAATAAAAGTTATTGCCTTTTTGTCCGCATGTTTAAAATTTAAATATTGCCATTGTAATCATTCAGGAAGATCAATAAACTATCTAGCTTCGAGATCTACGCTATATTCTGTTGATTAGACGCATCTAGTATTTTATGTTATTTTTCCAGTCATTTCCTTGCAAAATCGCATTTTCTCTTTATATGCAAAAACCTACAAAAAAACCAAAATACAGAAAACAAACAAAAAACTCAGTATCCTCAGACAGTGTTTGGGTTGAGAGACACCTGGTCTCTTACATTGTCGTCCATCCTTGGGATATTTAATTCTTCAAACCAGTTGATCAAGTTCCAAACTCATAATGCATCACCTCCTTCCCTATTCGACTGATTTGATTTTATTTATCCTGATTGATTGACGATTGATTGATCATCGTAAGATTGCCGTAAAGTTCAGATGTTCAACCTAAAGGTTCCTAAAATGCTATGGAATACCCTCAGTCGGTTCGTTGTGATTTGTTGTTTACATGAGGGGACTTACACAATTGTTCAAAAGGTTTGCAGCTGACAGCAGGTTAATGATTGGAAGGGAATTTATTCAATACAAATTATTTAGCAATGAGGTACGTTTTTCCTAAAACTAACCAGAATTGTGCAGAATTTAAATGTGTGTAGGGTTTAGAGAGCCTAAATTCTAGTCTAAGTGCAAGATGTGTGGAGCTCGACTTCAGTAGACTTCAACTGGACTCTGCTTCGCCTCATGCTGGACAGCCTACACAAAGCTGCTACAATCTTCAAAGGAGCAGCGAAAGGTATTCAAATTACGACTCAACATGCAAGTACCACCAGGACGACGCATACAAACACGTGAATCACAATCGAAGTTAAGCTTGTAATGTTTTCCAATTGACAACACAAGGCAAACTTGCCGTCAGCAAGCTGCTAGTGGTATGGATTAAAACGAAGTTGCCTTGATCAACACCACAAATCCACAGCTAACATCTACTTGCATGAAAATAAGAAGTACTCTAATCTAGGCTACTACTTGAAGTCGAAGGGATGAAGAAATCTTGCTAGCTGCTCATAACAAAGATGAATTCACCATCAATAAAAGCTTCTTTTTATTATGATAGTTTTCACAACAATCTCTTACAAAGTTTTCAACGGAAAACTTTCCTTCTCCTCCAAACTACGCTATGCTAAGCTACACAACTACACTATTAGTCTCTCTGCTCTAGTCTCTAATCTGATGTCTATCTAATGATCTAATTTCTACTGAAGTGCAAATGAGGGGGGGATGCCCCTTTTATAGCTAGCCCCAGTCCAATGGACGACTTAGATTACAATCAAATCAATGGCTCAGATTAAGCCACCTCAGCCCTAAACCTAAAAACTGTCAGAATGGGGATTGGTACAATAAATGAATCACAAGATTCCCACTCACTCCCAAAATAGCAAAGGCAATTAATGCCCACAATCAGTCTTCCAAAAGGTCATCATCCAGAAGTGCGTTTCCGTTCTCCTTCTCCTTGGCTGTGAAATCGATGAATCTGGTGAGCATAGCCTCAACCTCCTGAACTGAGATCGGCGGAATGTGATCAAGCTGAAATTCCAACACTGTGACCGCCTGCCCGTGCCGCGTACAAGACTTTCTCCAGGCAACTAAAGCATCCTGTGTATTCTGAATAATACTGGAGAAAGTGGAGGTGTTCTCAAAGTCGTTCTGAACAAAATTCTTCACCTCCAAAAAGAAAGGTGGTAGCCTACTCCTCAAGCCATTAGTAGTCACCTCATCGGAATTCAGCCTCCTAGCAAAGATTGCCTCCAAGGTGTTCAGGACTCCATCAATAATGTTCGTCATAGCCTTCCTGACTCTAATTGAATCCGCTTGTGCTGCATCAAAGAAACCACGGCCTGTGACTACTGAAGAGTACCAACCAGTAAAATCGTACCTATCACCCTCCTGAATCACTCCTCCATCAATCAACATCTGCAAGGGAGTATGCATCAAGGCCTCTAGACGCTGAATAACCTTGCTCTGATAGACATGAGCATCACCCCAAGCTTGATCAACTACCTCCATCCGTGCCATAATGCCGGAAGCTTGCTGATAAGCATGAGCAAGATCGTCCATAAACTTTTCTGTCTCGGCATGAACACCTGCAACCCATTTATCTGCCTCCTGTGCCATCTTTCTCAAATCCTCCAAGCCACTAACTGATTCTCTAGATAACTCGGCTAGAAGCTCAATCGCCAGAATCTCCTGCCAACAAGGACGAGACCAATGCTGCATGTAGCCAATCAAAGTCTTATGCTCCTTCTTCAATTTCTTATACTTGCCTTCAGTCCTGAGCAATCTGTCCTTAAGCGCCTGATAGGAGTTATCACACTCCTCAATGATCTGTCTCTTGTGGGGCGACCCAACTCCATGGTAGTGATCATATAATTTTCTGGTATAGCCTCATCTCGATCACAATCAACTCTCGGCACAGCCACGTGAAGGGTGTGAGAGCCATCTTCATCTGTTGAGATCTTCGAAAATTTCCTAGCCCTCTTCTTAGTTGGAGGCGCACTAATCCTACTCAAAAATTCCTCCATCTCTACCGCTGGATCAACCTCTTCACTGGGGCTCCTTCTCATTCTATCTCTGAGCCAATCAGGTACTACCTGCTGTGTAACAAACGGCTGCTCATCTCTTGCTTCTTCCTCACGGACTTCTTCTCTAATTTCATCCTGGCGAGGCTCATTGGCCTCTATGGGCTGAGTATCTCCTGAAACTACATCATCCTCTAGAGCCACCTCAAGCTCACGCTGGAAGTGTGTATGAATAACAGTTTCCTCATCTTCCTCTTGCTGATTATCTCTAGTGGGTGCATTGACACTCTGGCCAATTGATTCTCTTCGTGGTGGCTAACTTGCCTCATGTAATTCCTGCTCCTGATTCAATATATTTCTCTGATTAGCAAAAAGTGAAACCTCTTGTATGCTTGTAGGTGACTCTACCACAATTCTCGGAGGCTCCGGCTAAACTGGCTCTTTCCTTCGAGATTTTGGACCTTGAGCAACCTGTTTCTTCCTGGTGGCAGTCGGCGTCCTATGATCTCCCATCAAATTGTAAGTGAAAGGAATTGACCTACTCTTCAACTTGCTCACGTGCCTTTCAACCCATGCTCTGGTGAATGTCAAGACTAGTATACAAAGTGTGTCCAAATCTGCAATCTCCGGCTCCGACCAATCTGGGAGTGGAAGTGGCGTGTCGCTCACTGCCTCATAATCTGGATGGAGAACGTTCATGTCCTTGTCCACTTGATTTGGTACAGGAATAATCTCACACTCCCTAATCATGCTCAATGGTAGCCTCGAGAACATCCTTTTCCTAACTTCAGCTTCATCCAATGCACCAGCCCAGTAATCCTTAATATTTGCCTGGTGCCTGAACTCTTATGACAGTATCCATCTGATATTGCTATGGGGATCATAATGCTGCCTGCTGGTGTGATACAAAAAGTGGAATAATTGAAGCTTAGTTTCAGCTTCCCTGGCCGCCTAAAGTGAAGGACACACTTCGTCTGAATTCCCCATGATGATTGGGAAGTCAAGTACTGCCTTCTTCTTTCTCTTCTAAATCTTATCATAGGCAATGAGTTGCCTAGATATCTCTAACATCAAAATTTTATTTGTTGGGTACTTGGGCAATCTATACGGGTATGAAGAAAATCCTTGCAGCCTGATGTAAGTAAATTTCGGAAACTAAATAAACCAGCACCCATACGTTTCTATTAATTCTTGAGCTTCCCTCGAGATCCTGTGATGGGGTCTTTGCTGAAGTGACCTCGTTATGTGCATGGTGAAGGCATCATTGACTCGCTTGTAATGGGATGTGCTTGTCAGGTGCAGCTGCGGACAAGCCTCATGGATCTTGAAATGATGAGAGCCACATCCGATTGGCTCCTTGTATGAAATTCCCCTGTACTTCGTCATACGAGCCAACATGTATAAAATGTATGAGCCCATGTAAAAAGTCTTCGTCCTCCTTGTTGATGTGATTTTTGTGACCGCGCCAATCAGCAGAACAAAATAGTCCGAAGGCTACTCCGTTCTCTCTTGATTAAAGTATTCCATGTGCTAAGATTGCAAGAAAGTTCGCACGTTCAACTCCAAGGTTCCGAAATACTTAGAATACCCTCAGTTGGTTTGATGTGAATTGCTGTTTTCACGAGGGGACTTACACAATTATTCAGGATTCTTGCAGTTAACAGTAGGTGAATGATTTGAAGGGGATTTTGCGTGTATGATTTGGCAGTAAGTACATTTCCTAAAACTAACCAAAGATGAACAGAAAGTAAATGAGTATAAGAGAGAGATGGTTCTAAATTCTATCCTAAACGCAAGATATGTGGAGCTCGATTTCAGCAGACTTCGACCGAATTTCACCTAGCCTCACGCGTCGGATGAAAGCTACGATAAAGGTGGTGCAATCTTCAAGGGATGTAAGATAATTAGGTTACAGTTTAGCATACATATATACCATCAAAGGCAAGCGCATATAAACGCCACAAATCACAATGAAGTTAAACTCCAAGATAATTTCAATTAGACCATGAGGCGAACTTATCATCAACAAGTTCCACTGGTGGTATGGAATGGAGAATGAAGCTGCCTCAATGAAGCACCACGCATCCAGAAGTGAGCTACTTGTAGAATGAAAATTATTAACATGCTGCGGATCGGGATGAAAGGACCTTGCCTAACTATCCATGACAAAGGCGAATTCCTGCATCCCAGTAAGAAAAGATCATATTATCATGAAGTTTGCAACGATCTCTACAAAAGTTTACAAAGGAAAAACTTTCCTTCTTCTCCACACTATGCTATCAAAATGCCTACTCTCTAGTGTCTCTACTCTGATCTCCAATCTCTAGTCTAATCTAATGTCTAATGAGATACAAATGAGGGGGACTCCCCCTTTTATAGATAGCCCAGTCCAATGGACGGCTAAGATTACAATCAAAAGAGTGGCTAAGATTAAGCCACCTTAGCCCTAACCCTAAAAACTGCCAGAATGGGGAGTGGTGTAATAAATGAGCAAAGATTCCCACTCACTCCCAAAATAGTAAAGGCAATTAATGCCCATAATCAGTCCTCTAGAAGATCATCGTCCAGTAGTGCATTCCCATTCTCCTTCTCTCTAGCTGCAAACTCAATGAACTTGCCAAGTATAGCCTCTACTTCCTGAACTGAAATGGGTGGAATGCAATCAAGCTGGAACTCTAACACAGTGACTGACGTCTCATGCCGTGCACAGGATTTTCTCCAAGCAACTAAGGAATCCTGTGTGCTCTGGATCAAGCTGGAGAAAGTAGAGGTGTTCTCAAAGTCATCCTGTACGAAGGTCTTCACCTCTGAAAAGAAAGGCACCAGCCTACCCCTCAAATTATCAGCAGTCACCTCATTTGGATTCAACCGCCTAGCAAATATGGCCTCGGAAGTATTCTGGACTCCATCAATGATATTGGCCATAGCCTTCCGTACTCTGGCTGAATCCGCCTGTGCCGCGTCGAAGAAACCACGTCCCGTGATTGTTGAAGAATACCATCTAGAAAAGTTGTACCTGTCATTCTCCTGAATGATCCCTCCATCAATCAACAACCCCAAAGGAACATGTCTCAATGCCTCAAGACGCTGAATAACCTTGCTTTGATAAACAGAAGCATCTCCCCAGGCCTGATCAACTGCCTCCATTCGTGCCAAAATACTAGAAGCCTGCTGAAAAGCAAGAGCAAGGTCTTCCATAAACTTCTTTGTCTCCAGCAGAACTCCTGTGAACCCGCTTTATGCGCACTCTGTGCCATCTTCCCGACTCCAACAAACCTTTGATTGACTCTCTCTAGGTATCACCGGTGCAGAGCTCTATTCTTTGGAATCTCACTTGAGGGGCCGAGACGGAATGCGCTAATATCCTAAAGCCTTATGCTCTCTCTTCCGGCCTGGCATGCTTTTCCTTCCTTTTCAAATAATCTACCATGAGGAAGTAGGGTGGGAGTTATGACGCTCTGCAATCGTGCGCATGGAGTCCCTGGCACTCCAATGTTGTGACCACATAGTTTTCTGGTACTGCCTCACCTTGGTCACAATCAACTTGTGGCACTGCCATGTGAAGGGTGCGAGAGCCATCCTCTTTAGTCGAGATCTTTGAAAACTTTCGTGCTCTCTTCTTTTTTGGAGGCGCGCTGATCCTGTTCAAAAACTCTTCCATTTCTGGCTGCTGGATCAATCTCCTGGTAGGGCTTCTTCTCATCTATCCTGCAGGCTTCATCAGTCTTGTATCTGTATATCAAATGAGCATTGTTCTTGTGCCTCTACTTCCGCGGACTTGTTCCACTTCTCTCAATCCAGCAAGACTCCTTCGTCCTCAAGTAGGTACGAGTATCTCCTGAAACTATATTATATCATCCTCAAAGGCTGTCTCCAGCTCATGCACGGGAGATTGAGGGTGTTAACGGTCCCCTCATCGGTCACCTTATAAGCCTCTACTAGGTCGTTGGCCAGCTCACAGCCAGCTGACTCTCCGTGGTGGCTGATTATTTTCCTATACCGGTTGCACCTAATTCAATGCATTTCTTTGATCAGCAAACAAGGAAACCTCCTGTATACTTGGAGAACGTGTCTCCAATGGTGTGGGTGATTCAACTGCAACTCTTGGAGGCTCCGGCTAAACAGGCTCTTGTCGAACTGGCTCTTTCCTTCTAGATTCTGGACCTCGTGTGATTTGCTTCTTCCTGCTGGTGGTGGGTGTCCTGTGATCTCCCATCAAATTGTAAGTCAATGCAATCGACTTACTCTTCAGCCTATTCACACGCCTGTCAACCCATGCCCTAGTGAATGTCAAAACCGGAATGGAAAGTGTGTCCAAATTTGCTATCTCAGGGTCTAACCAATTCGAGAGTGGAAGTGGAGTATTTCTTACTGCTTCATAATCTGGATGGACAACGTCTATGTCCTCATTCACCTGGTCTGGTACCGGAATGACTTCACACTCCTTGATCATGCTTATTGGCAGCCTAGAGAACATCCTCTTCCTGACCTCTGCTTCGTCTGATGCATTAGCCCAATAATCCTCAACATTTGCCTTGTGTTTAAACTCTTCTGACAGTATCCATCTGATGTTGTTGTGCGGATCATAGTGCTGTCTGCTGGTGTGATATGAAAAGTGATAAAACTGAAGCTCGCTCTCGGCTTCTCTAGCTGCCTGTAATGAAGGACACACCTCATCGGAATTGCCCATGACAATTGGGAAGTCAACACCTCCCTTCTTCTTTTTCTTCTGGATTTTATCGTAGGCAACCAATTGCCTAGATATCTCTAACATCAATATTCTGTTGGTTGGGTACTTAGGCAGCCTATATGGATTTGAGGAAAATCCTTGCAGCCTTATGTAAGAGAACTTTGGAAATTGTATAAACCAGCACCCATACCTCTCAATCAATTCCTGGGCTTCCTTCGAGATTCTGTGATGCATCCGATCCTGAAGTGTTCTCGTGATGTGCATAGTGAAGGCGTCATTGCAGCTTTAGCGGTATTTTAGTTAGGTGCGAAGGCTGCGGACAAGCCTAAATGAATTTTAGGCGGTGAGAGCCTTTCAATAGCGGGTTCGTAGGGGTCTATGCTTCGTCATGCGGACGCGACGTTTGGAAGTGTGAGCTCATGTAAAAATATGGTTCTTTAATGGGCTGGGGCTGCCGTTGCCAGAGTTGTCGGTCGTGCGGCCCAATTGGCATTAATCTTTCCTTCAATACGAGGTTGAAGATGAAATAGAACATCCATGGCTCAAAAAATAAATGAAATTGCAGGCCGCCTCAACTCTGCTTTCTGACATCCTTAATGAGATCACAATGAAAATCACGCTTCAGTAAAATGCTGCTATGATTTGTCTCGGCAACCGTGCGAGGAAGGCTTGGGGTTTCATCGTCCATTGATTGTTGATTGTCTTTGTATACACCTCTGAATCTGATGCTTATACATTCATTCGACAAGTTCTGCGGACTTGTAAAATCAATGTTCTTTGTGCGTTGAGTTCCAGAAAGTCGCTAAATGACCAGTAGAAGGAGTGGGGTTGAAGCTGCTTGTCCAGCTGGTGATGACATGATTGATGCGTGTTCCTTCTGCCGTGGCGGTTGGCGCACTCCTTGTCGCCGATACCGGACTGAATGGTTGATTTAGAAATTAAGCGGTACATATAATCCGCTTCGAACAATGTTGTGTGAGGTGTCCGAAGGATGATGATGACCAATTCCCAGTATCTTATTCTTGAATGCCTCCAAGTTGAAAGAGCCCAAATTGGTATCAGTCAGCTTGCCCAACTTCGAAGTGAACTTTGACTCTGGCATAAATGTCTTGCTCAGCTTCTTTATAACAGCTTGCCTGGATGCACCATTGTTGTCCTTGCCAGTTGTCCTTGCCTAAGCCATTTGTAAAACAATAAACATCCATCAGCAAATTAATTTAGAAAATAAATAAAATATAGTGTAGGGGCTGCCAATCGACTTCAAGAAGTTGCAATATTATATCTCGTTTGCAAACCTCAACTTCTTCTTCAACAAATTCGAGCTTCAATACTTAGAAAATTTCTAAGCAAGGTTTCAACTTCAGCAACTTAGCAACTTCAAGCTTTAATAAAATCGCCCACTTCACTCTAGCAATCAGCAACTTCAAGAGACTTAGCAAAGTGCAGATTTCAGTAACTTCACTCTTGCAAGTTCGCACTTCACACTTTCATCAACTTCAGATTTTCGAAACTCAGCACCTAAACTTCAATTCGCACCTTCACACTCTCAGCAAATTAGCAAGTGCGCACCTCCAGCTTCAACAATACTCTTCTTCAAATCGAAATTTCTCTACTTGCATTGGCAACTTCAAACTTCAGCAATAAAATGGAGCTTCAGCAACTTACAAGTTTCAGCCTTCAGCAACTTACAACGCCTTTCACTCACTTGCTTCAAAAAATGCGAACTTCTTCAACAATTGCAGCCACAGCAAAATTTCGAACTCCTTCAGCAATTCAGTCTTCAGCAATAAACTCAGCTTCACCTTTAGAGCAAATTTGAACTTCTTCAACTGTGAAAAAGAAGTGAGAAACTTCTCAATTTTATAGCAAAAATCGAATTCTAGAAGGAGCTAAGTATAGCTAATGCATTAAATTTCCACTACTCCACTTCAAGACTTCGAATTTTCCCTCTCTGGTATTTCTGACACTTGTCCGAGAATCTCAACCTTCTAGAAGTTCAACTTTGACTGGCATGTCTCAATTTACTTTCAAAAATGTTTAATTAAATTTCATCTTTTAATCCATTTAATTCCCTAGCCGAAGCTCTGGCTTGCAAATTTTAAATTTTAATCATCTCTGACGCTCTGGAAAACTCATCTGTGAAGAACTCGATCGAAAATATCTAGGCAATTCACTTCAAATTCGTTGTCTGGAGAAATTCATCTTGAAAACACATTTTATTCACTTTGCCTTAGAAAATTTTAAAATTTTCCCTTAGGAAAATTCACAATTCGAGCACCGATTAAATTCTTCATGCTGAAGGCCTTGGCGAAGTGCGGAAGACATAGAAATCCATTCCTCATCACAAACGTCCAGTACCCAGAAGAAAATTTTCTCTGAAACGTGATGAATCCATGGGTACACAACGAACGGGTTCATTTAAATTTTAAAAATTTGAACCTTAGAAAAATATTATTCAATCAATTTTAATCCTGTTTTTCATCTCTGTGAACATCCTGTTGCTCTGACTTGAGAAATTTTTAAATTGTTCTGCAATGCCAATATCTCTGATTTCATCACTGGAATGTTTGCTCGTGCTTCAAGAAGAACTTCACCACCTTCATGTCCAGGCGTATTTTCTAAGGAAGAAAATATTTTGCCTTAGAGAAATTTTTTGAATGACTTTGCATTTTGAAAATTTTCCTTAGAAAATTTTATTCGTTTGCCAGTGGTGGAAATTTCATCAACTTCACTTTTTATTTTCAATCACCACTCTACATTTTATTTCACACTTGAAATACATTTTTATTTAAAGCTCCAATGCCTTAGCAATATTTTATTTTTCACTCACCACCTTAGGTGCATATCATGTGTGAAGAGGGACAAACTTTCAACACCTTGGAAAAAATTTCATCACCAAGCACTTTCAATGCCTTACAATATTCATCACTTGGCATTACATTTTCCTCACCACCTTAGGCGCATATCACATGTAGAAAGGAAACTTCACATCCACGCCTAGCATTATTCATTCTACCACCTTGGCATCCCACTTTAGGCGCATAGCATACTTGATGAAGAATAATAACCACGCCTAGGAATATTTCACTTCACCTTTACCTTGTTTACCCCTTACATTCACTTCAATTTGGGCGCATATCACATGTAGAAAGGATGACTCTTGGACTTCCCTGTTTTCGTCTTCACATGCCCTCTTTTGGGCGCATTTTGCCATGCAAGAAGGATGAAGTTTCCCACGCCTAGCCTTTTGACTTGTTGACCTTTTCAAACATGGGCGCATTTCTCATGTAGAGGAGGATGAAACTTGTAACGCCTCCAAGTGACCTTTCAACTTCCTCTTTTTTGTCTTTACATGGCCTCTTTTGGGTGCATTTGGATATGTGTGAAGGATGAAAACTTTGACTTTCCTTTGACTCCTTGCATTTTGGGCGCATTTAGGCATATGTGCAGGATGGGCGCATTTAGGGGGTGGTGGAGGACAAAATTCCACACTTAGAAATTTTTTTAGTATTTTGCTTGCATGTGAGAGGGCGCATTTCACCCCTTGAGCAGGACGAAACTTAACACTTAGAAATTTTTTAAACTTTCTCCTTGAGGGTGGGCGCATTTTGCCTAGGCAGGTGGATGAAGTTTATACTTAGAAAAATTTTCATGCTTCTTCATCAACTTGGGCGCATTTTACCCAGTGAGCAGGACGAACTTTGTGCCTTAGAAATTTCTCAACTTCAGCTGAGGTGGGCGCATTCTGAAGGTGGTGAAGGATGAACTCCAGACTTAGTCATTTTTCCTCGTCCTCGCCAGCTCCTGTACGCCTGCTATTTATAGTAAGCCCCTCAATTTTCACACTTCAGAAGCTAAGGTCGATTTGAAATTTTGAATACTGGATCCTCATGACTCCATTAGCCCATTGACACTGCTATTTCGGGTTGGCCTGCTATTTTTAGCCCATTTCTGAAGGTGGTTTGCTATTTATAGTAATTGCTTGCTTCTGATATCTCCACAACTCCGTTTGATTTGAAATTTGGATGACGTGCTCCTCACCACGTGACTTGCCTGCTGACATCGGCGCATGCAATTGATTTGCTATTTTTAGCCTGTTTCCAAAATGACTTACTATAAATAGTAAGTGCTCCATTTGTCTTCAAATTTTATCCCCAGATAGCTTGAAGGATGCTGATCGCGGTGGTTTGTTAACCGTTTCCAAAAATTCTGACTTTTTACCCCTCTTTTTAGGTCCTCAAGCTAGAAACCTCTAATTTGTTCTCGCAGAGGCGCATCAAATGGTTCCGCTTTGTTCTCGCTTCGTTGCATTGCGACGCTCGTGATTTTGAAGTGCTGGGAGGTGGTTGCCGGGATGTATCTGCTAAAAATAGCAAGTTCCTTAATAAGTGATCATCTCCGTTTGCATGTCATATCATTGCGAAGCTCTCGAAAAACCCATAAAGAATATGCCGACATGCAAAGAAAACTCTGACATGCAAACCCTAAAAATAGCCTCTGAAGGCTGTATTTCGAAAGTTGTCGTCTCGCTTTGCATGTTATACTGTTGTGAAGGTCTCTAAAAACCCAGAAGGAATATGCAGACATGCGCTGAAAAACTCTGCATCCAAGCCCTGAAATCTGCTCCGGAAGCTGAACTGCTAAAAATAGAAAGTTGTCTGTTTCAACTCAAATTTTGCACATGAGCAGTTTGATGTGTTCTGAATGCAGTGTGACTGTCGGAATTTCAAAAATGCTGAAAGATTGCCTGTAATTGCACACTTACTGAAAATAGTAAGTAGTCAGAATTTGATGAAAATTTGCTGAGAGCCTGCTGGAAGCATACTGACAACAACGTTAAGCTCTGTTTTCAATGTATTCACTCTGCTTGACCATAGATTGGCTGGAAAGTACAAACCCTAATTTTCGGACTTGGCCAAAATTCACGCTTAAACTTGTAGACGGGAATGTCCCCGGAAAGGCAGACCATAGAAAAGAGACAGACAAAGAGAGAGATGTTATCACGGAATCTAGCAGCGCTCGTTCCACGGATAACCCCCCTACGAAACTTGTCCGTTTCCTAGGATTCGTGAAGTTCAAGTACGCATAACGAAGTGATTTTCAAGCCACCTCGAAATGCGTTCCAAAGTCTCGAATAGTCAATTCGAGCATTCCCCCATGTTTGCCTCGCGAAGACCTTCGAAACGAGCTCCTTCGCGAAGTCTCACTGTTCGTACTTAGTGAATTACAAAAAATGCAATGGCACTGAAAAAGTGCGCTCCCGCCCTGAAGCCAAAATTGGCTAAGTCTGAAAAGTGCAAGGGCGCTAAAATTTAGCGCCCCTGCATGAAAGTGAACTTTTTCCAAAAGTGTAATAGCTCTAAAATTTAGCGCCATTACACTTTTTCCTTACACTTAAACTTTTTTGGCCCTGGCACGTTTCTTCATGATTTTCGCGTCTTTCGTCAATCGTGCCACTTTTCGTGCCTAAATTTATTGCTCGACTTGAGTTAGGTTTTCGATTTTCTCTTTCACTTAAAAGTGTTTTAGTTCGCCATTTTCATTGTTTATGATTTTAGTTCTTCCTCTCTTCATGCTGGGCGGGTTTTCTTCAAATTGCAAATACGTTTTTTGAGTTTTTCGACATCCCTCTCCAGCGTTTTTCGTGTTTCATCTTTGTAAGTTGTTACCCTTGCTTTCTCTTTATTCTCCAATTTCGATTGCAACTCTATGCAGACAAACAATTTGCAAACCCCGAGCGCCGTTTTCATTCACCATTACATCCGTTTTCCAAAATCATGTCTCAGATGCAGAAGCGCTAAAATTTAGCGCCCTGACATGTTGAACATGTTGAAATAAATTCTAACTTTGAAAAGTGCAAGGGCGCTAAAATTTAGCGCCCCTGCATCAAAGACTGAAATCTCCAAAAATGTAAGGGCGCTGAATCTTAGCGCCCTTACACTTTTCACAATCTTTTTCTTGACTTAGTCATTTTTTGTGCAATGGTGCTGAATTTTAGCACCTTTACACTTTTGGCAGTTTTTATCTTAGTCTCTTCAAACTCACTCTCTTTCCATTCCGGACCCCGTTTCTTCACTCCCGCATCGTTTTGCGTGCCTTGTCATCCGCTCCACGCTTTCCCATCATCATTGCTCGTTTCACGCTTCCCAATGCTACTTTTTCTGCTAACGCCTGTTGATTCACCATCCTTGCAGTTTCTCTCCAGATCTCATCAAGTGATCCCGAAGGTGATGTCCTTTGTTCTTGGTTCTTCCAAATAAAAAGTTCATGCAGGAGACCAGAAGAAGTATGAAGACCTCGCGTCTTAAGCAAAGAAAACACTTAAGAAGCCTGCTCTCCAGTTGTTAGACATTCTTCGTGCATCCCATTATGCATCTTGTAAATATTTCTACATTTCGAATGTCTTTGTAAATCATTGTAATTACAATTCAAGATCAAGATGTAATATTCCGAAAACAAATTACACTTTGACTTTGGTCGTTAGGTGAGATCTCCTAAAATCGCCATCTAACTTCCTTGATTTTCTCAATCTCTTTCCTAATTTTGCTCATCCCTCTTTCTATATAATGTGAGGGATTTTCATTGTAAATTTTATCCTTTAGTGTTTTTGCAACGAAGTGCTGCCCTTTTTGAAACAAATTTGTGAAACTTTGTGTTCATGCTTTGTGAATGAGATTCGATTAATAAAGAAAAGGATTGCAAGCCAAACTTTGTGTTGGATTCGATACTTTTGTGAGTTGATTTTATTTGGTAGTGATTAGTTTGAAGAATCTGAAGGACTCTAAGTAGTTGATGTAAACTTTGTGTTACATCTATTATTTAGATTGCATTGTTATTTCTGTTTATCATTGGTTGAATGATCTACAAGACTTTGTGCTTGTAATCATTCATGCTCTTGCATACTCTTATCGAAGGATCTACAAGACTTTGTGCTTGTAATCGTTCGTGCTATTTGACACTTTTGTTGGATGATCTACAAGACTTTGTGCTTGTAATCGTTCATACTGTTCGAAGAATTGTTGCGTCTAAGAAGATTCCCCTTTGTGCTTCTAACGTGAAAGGTAAACGGTAATGCCTATACACGTATCCACACCGGAGCAAAGCTACTTTAACGACTTTGTGCCTTCTTGAGCTTTCCCTTTTTACTTTATTTGTTTGTTATTAATCACTTCTGGTATCTCTAGGCTTCGCTTTGACGAGATAGAGCTATTGGTATTACTACTAGTTGTTAGTTTTAGGTTATTAAGAATTCTGAACTTCCAACAGTGAAGACAAACATCTTCTTCCGAAAAAAGAGAGAAGTATTGTAATGTCCCCTTCTCATCAGTGATCAGCATTGGCATTCTTCAGTCTATTCCGGAACCCGTAGACTGGAATGAGGTGGAAATTAGGGTTTCATGGGCTTGGCTTTTGTAGCATTTCATTTTATTTACTATTTTTAGTAAATGATAGTTGTGGCAGTATGCAGTTGGTTGTCTTCAGTCATCACTTCAGTTGAGCATGTTATTGGTTGTTTCAATATCTTCCTCTCAAGCCTTAATTGTTGAAATTTACTAAGTATTGGCATAAGTGTTATATTTTTCAATTGACCCCCTTGGCCTAAGGATACAACTTGCAAGTTGTTTTAAAAAGGGGACTTGAAGGGTACGCCTTGTCATAAGGTGATATTAATATTTTATATTTTTGAATTTATTGCTTGGAGGAAAGTGGACGCCACTTTATGAGGAATATTATTTTATGAAATTTGAAAATAAGGAGAATTCAAATAGTTGTCTTTTGGCGTACCATTGAGGAAGTTGAAGAGTTTCTCAATTCTTATAAAATGAAGAGATGACTCCAGCATTTGTTATCCATCAATTACCTTACTGTTATGCTGTCAAAATGACTAAGGACATTTTGCTATTGCTTCGAGGATGCTACCTCCTAGCCCATTCCCAATTTCGTGTTTGAAATACAACACCTAGTTGGAACATTGCTGCTTCTCACATCAGACTAGCAGATTGAGCAATAAAGGTTGAGAATTTTGGTGAATTCTACAGTTTTGAAGTTCCTGGTTTTGCTACAGCTGAAGCTGTTTTCTGTTCATATCTTGCTGAGTGATTTTTATTTAGTTCTGGGTGTTTGAGCAATCTAATTGTTGACTGGAGGCGCCAACTTCCACCAAAAATCAGATTTTATTTTGAAGTTGTTGATTTTATATTGCAAAGTCGATTTTCTCAAGGGGCCGTACCATTTAGAGCTGCATTGGAATTCGTGCCAAATAAATTAAGGACTTTGGTTGCTGTTTCTGGATTCTAACTTGGGCGCCAGACTTGTACGGTGCATTTGCAACTCGTTTCACGTCATTCGGAGAAGAATTGAGTGAGTTATGAAGATTTCATTGATTCTCATAGTTGCAGATTGACATTTCCAGTTTCACAGTTTTGTATCAGATTGTAGTAGTTCTGATTTCTGTTTTATTATCTGCTGTTAGAAAGTTCTACAAACATTGAAAAACATCTATCCATCTTGTGTTTGAAGATTATTGTAATTTCTAAGTAATTTTGCAGCTTATTATTCATTTGTACAAACTGCAAACAGTAGTACTGTTCCAGTTTTTAATTGCTGCAATTTCTTTTTGTATCTTCTCACATAAGTCCCCTGGATGGTTTACCGCCAGTGTGGTTAATTTTATTGTAATAACTTATACCCACTCATAGTGGTGAATCCCCACAGTTCTGTGGATGCCCGCCGCAGCGGATGAATTGCTTTCATTGTAATCTTTTCCCCCCACTGTTTGGTGGTAGCGTGGAATTGTTCTCATGGCTGGTTATCCGCCTGATAGTTCTTAATTTTCAATTTCTAGACTCCGTCATATGTTAGCACCTCGCCCTCAGTGGGATCTTGAGTGCACATTCTTGACGTTGAGTAGTTTCTTCAGTTCAAGTTCAGTATCTTCCATTCAAGTTCAGATTTTGATTTGAGGCTAACGCTAATCCAATCCTCTATTGCTGGTTATTTTGTGTTATTCCTTCGAAAAATTGGTTAGCATATTTCAAGTATGAATGTAACACCCCCCCCCCACTCCGTAGTTTTCGTGTACATTTTGTAATTATTTGTTTGGTTTACTATAGCTTCTGTTAGCAGTAAGAAGGGCGCCTCCCCTTTCCGAGAGGAGAGATTCACATCTCACATAGCTGTGGCTGAAGTCCAAGTTGTGTAATCTATCGAAAAGCTGATTACATAATTTTCACCCAACAAGAGAGACAAAAAAAATCAAAGCCCAAAAGACCAGAATGGAGCAAAAATTAGGGGTCCCCATTTTGAATGGGGCGATGTGTGAAAAGGTCACAACACTCCTCAAACTCCGGAGCTGCTCATGCAAATTGTCACTAATCATCACCGCCCAGTTGATATGCTCTTTCCCTTCCAGTACGAGGTTGATATAATAGAACATCCAAGGCTCAAAGATAAATGCCTAGGGACAACCGCCAACCTTGCTGAGCATCATAATCAGGTCACAGTACTCCTGCTTCAAATCATCTGATATTATCTGCTTCGGCAACTTCGTTCGAGAGGGCTTAGGCTTGTTCATCCAGCGAGAGTCGATCATGTCAGCACATCTCTCGAATGTTGAAGCATACATTCGCTCAGCACGCTCTCTCGTCTTATAAATCATCCTCTCATGTGATGGGATTCCGAAGGCTTCGCCGATAGCTGTGGGCGTGAGGTTGGCGAACAATCTACCATCAGGTGAGACAATAGACCTGTGATCAGGGTCGTAGCAGTTAGCACACTCCATAATCAGCTCTGGACACTGAATTGCTGGCGGAAAACCAGCATCTGCATATAGCCCACTTCGAACAATGTTGTGTGAAGTGACTGAAGGACGATGGTTTCCAACTCCCATCATTCGACTTTTGAAAGCCTCCATGTTGAAAGAACCCAAATTTGTGTCGGCCAGCTTGCCCAACTTCGAAGAGAATTTCGACTCCGGCAGGAATGACCTGCTCAGCTTAATAACAGCTTGCCTGGACGCAACATTACTATCTCTGCCATTTGCTCTTACTTCAGCCATCCTGCAAAAACAACAAATAATCATTAGAAATTTTGAAAATAAAATCATATTGGGGCTGCCAGTCGACTTTTTGAAAAATGAGGAGCTTCAGCATGCAATTCTAACTTCAAACCTCAACACCTCTTTAGCAACTTCGAACTTAGAAAGACTTAGAAAGTTTTCCAAGCAAGCCTCAGCAACTTCACTACTTAGAGAAAATCGGCCAACTTCTAACATTTCTCAGCACTTAGACTTCTTCAAATTTCACACTCTTCAAAGTTCAGCTTCAAACTTTCCTCTTCTACTTCAAATCAAACTTCTTCAATACTCAGCTATTCACTTGCACTGCAATCCTTACTTCAGAGCTAGAATCGAATTTCTTCAGTTAATGGAGAAAAATGAATAAACTTCACAGCCCAAATAGCTGAGTCGAATTCTAGAAGGAACTATCTTTAGCCATTTTATTAAATTTCCACTACTCCTCTGTAGGAATTCGAATTTCCCTCCTCTGGCAGCTATAACACTTGTCATCTGGCGTCAAGAATATTTGACCTTCTAGAATTTCCAAAAGATTCACTTCACTTCAATTGCATCTTTAAGAATTTCACTTTACCAGCTGAAGTTTTGACACTTGATTTTATTCATCTCTCGCCCAGGAAGATTATTTCTACGAAGAATTTGATCAAATTCGCTTAGGCAATCAACTTCAAATTCATCGTCCGAGGCATTTTATTTCAACAATACATTTTATTCCTTCTGCCTTAGAAATTTTTTAAATTTTCCTTAGGAAAATTCATTATTCAGATGTTGATCAAAATTTTCATTTCGAAATCCTTGGCGAGCTGTGGAAGACTTTAAAATCAATTCTTCTTCGAAGACGTTCAATACCGAGAAGAAAATTCCCTTCAGAAAGCGTCAAATCCATGGGTCTACAAACGGAGGGGTACATTTAATTTTTGAATTTTAAACCTTAGAAAAATATTTTTCCATCAAATTTATTCTCATTCATCATCTCTGGGTGTATTTTCTTGCTCTGTCTTTGAAATTTTATCAATCTCATGAAGCTGGCATATTCTGACTTCTCCTCGCCAGTTTTATCCATGTCTTAACAAATTTCATCATCCCCTGCAAGCTTGGGCATATTTCTTCTAGGAGGTGAAATTAAATATTAACACTTAGGAAAAATATTTTATCACCTTATCACTAGCTTGGGCGCATTTGTGGGGTCCAGAGGGATTTTCAATCTTGCCTTAGAAAATTTTTCATTTATCTTTCTCTAGTCATGGCGTGTATAACTTGTGGTAAGGAATTTTCATCAACACACTTATATATTTTTCCTTTTAGAAGGCCACCCTCTCCAACATCTTTGGGGCGCATTTCACATGTGAAGAAGGAATTAACTTCTACGCCTTCCTTAGCCACCTTAGACTTGGGCGCATTTAGGCTATGGTGAAGGATTTAACCCCGCCTTAGCAATTTTTACCCATCTTCACCTTGTTTGACATCAACGCCTTGGTAACTTCCCTCCATCTTTACCTTCACTTGGGCGCATTTCACACATGGAGGAGGATTTAACTCTTTCAACGCCTAGCATAGGTCATGACTTCATGGGCGCATTCAAAGGGTGGAGAAGGAAGGTTGACCCCCACGCCTTTGACTTCTTTGACTCTTTTTCAAGCATGGGCGCATTTTGATAGTGGAAGAGGATTTAACTTCATGCCTTGTCTTTTCTTTACCTTCATCTTGAAGTGGGCGCATTTGGGGGTAGGAGGTGGACAAACTTCATGCCTTAGAAAATTTTTATGGCTTCCTCCTTCCTTGGGTGCATTTGGGGTATGGAGGTGGACTTAAGTCCAACACTTAAACTTTTTTTCATCATCTCCTTGTGAAGTGGGCGCATTTTCAGGGGTCTGCAAGATGAACTCAATGCCTTAGAAATTTTTTCATCAACTTATCTCTCCTTGGGCGCATTTGAGGTAGTGAGCAGGACTTAAGTCCAACACTTAGAATTTTATCTCCAGCTAATTCTTCCTTGGGCGCATTTTAGGGGTCTAGCAGGACGAGATTCAGACTTAGACAATTTCATCACCTTGGCTTGAAGATGGGCGCATTTTCAAGGTGGAGGAGGATGAACTTCAGACTTAGCAATTTTTTCTCATTTTTGCTAGCTTGAGGGTGCATTTTGGGGGTCTGTTGATGTGATTTTTGTGACCGCACCAATCAGCAGAACAAAATAGTCTGAAGGCTACTCCGTTCTCTCTTGATCAAAGTATTCCGTGCGCTAAGATTGCAAGAAAGTTCGCACGTTCAACTCCAAGGTTCCGAAATACTTAGAATACCCTCAGTTGGTTTGATGTGAATTGCTGTTTTCACAAGGGGACTTACACAATTGTTCAGGATTTTTGCAGTTAACAGTAGGTGAATGATTTGAAGGGGATTTTGCGCGTATGATTTGGCAGTAAGTATGTTTCCTAAAACTAACCAAAGATGAATGGAAAGTAAATGAGTGAAAGGGTAAGAAAGTTCTAAATTCTATTCTAAATGCAAGATATGTGGAGCTCAATTTCAGTAGACTTCGACAGAATTTCACCTAGCCTCACGTCGGATAGCTTCAGCAAAATTGGTGCAATCTTCAAAGGGATAGCAAAAGATATTCAAATTACAATTTAGCATACATACACCATCAAGACGACACATATAAGCATACAAATCATAATCAAAGTTAAACTCAAGATAATTTCCAGTCGACCATGCAAGGCGAGCTTGTCATCAACAAGTTGCTAGTGGTATGGAATGAAATGAAGCTACCTCAATAAAACACCACACATCCAAAGTAAACTACTTGCATGAAATGAAAATTATGCTACTTTATGCTACTTGGATCCGAAAGGATGAAGAGACCTTGCTAGCTATCCATGAAAAAGACGAATTCCACTATCAATGAAAAGATCTATTATCATGAAAGTTTTACACAACAATCTCCACAAAAGTTTTCAAAGGGAAAACTTTCCTTCTTCTCCACACTATGCTAAGCTATCAAACAAATGCCTCTCTGCTCTAGCCTCTACTCTGATCTCCAATCTCTAGTCTAATCTAATGTCTAATATGGTACAAATGAGGGGGACTCCCCCTTTTATAGATAGCCCAGTCCAATGGACGGCTAAGATTACAATCAAAAGAGTGGCTAAGATTAAGCAACCTCAGCCCTAACCCTAAAAACTGCCAGAATGGGGAGTGGTGTAATAAATGAGCAAAGATTCCACTCACTCCCAAAAATAGTAAAGGCAATTAATGCCCACAATCAGTCTTCTAGAAGATCATCGTCCAGTAGTGCATTCCCGTTCTCCTTCTCTCTGGCTGCAAACTCAATGAACCTGCCAATTACAGCCTCAACTTCCTGAACTGCAATAGGTGGAATGCAATCAAGCTGGAACTCTAACACAGTGACTGAATGTTCATGCCTAGTACAAGATTTTCTCCAAGCAACTAAGGAATCTTGCGTGCTCTGAATCAAGCTGGAGAAAGTGGAAGTGTTCTCAAAGTCATCCTGTACGAAGGTCTTCACCTTTGAAAAGTAAGGCACCAGCCTACCCCTCAAATTATCAGTAGTTACCTCATCTGGATTCAACCACCTAGCAAATATGGCCTTGAAAGTATTCTGGACTCCATCAATGATATTTGTCATAGTCTTCCTGACTCTGGTTGAATCCGCCTGTGCTGCGTCGAAGAAACCACGTCCGGTGATTGCTGAAGAATACCATCTAGAAAAGTCGTACCTGTCATTCTCCTGAATGACTCCATCAATCAGCAATCGCAAAGGAACATGCCTCAATGCCTCAAGACGCTGAATAACCTTGCTTTGATAAACAAAAGCATCTCCCCAGGCCTGATCAACTGCCTCCATTCGTGCCAAAATACTAGAAGCCTGCTGAAAAGCAAGAGCAAGGTCCTCCATAAACTTTTCTGTCTCAGCACGAACTCCTGTAACCCACTTGTCTGCCTCTTGTGCCATCTTCCCCAACTCCAACAAGCCACTAATCGACTCTCTAGGTATCTCAGGTGGAAGCTCTATCGCTGGGATCCCCTGTCCACGAGGACGAGACAACTGTTGTACATATCCAATCAAAGCCTTATGCTCTCTTTTCAACTTCTTGTACTTTCCTTCCTTTTTAAATAACCTGTCCTTGAGGGCGAGGTAGGAGTTATCACACTCCTCTACAATCTGTGCACCTGTGGGGCGTCCTAACTCCAAAGTTGTGACCACATAATTCTCAGGTACTGCTTCATCTCGGTCACAATCAACCTGTGGCACTACCATGTGAAGGGTGCGAGAGCCATCCTCTCTAGTGGAAATCTTTGAAAACTTTCGTGCTCTCTTCTTTTGTGGAGGCGCGCTGATTCTGTTCAAAAACTCTTCCATCTCAACTGCTGGATCAATTTCTTCGCTGGGGCTGCTTCTCATCCTCTCCCTGAGCCAATTAGGTACTGTGTACTGTATATCAAATGACCGCTATTCTTGTGCCTCTACTTCACGGACTTGTTCAACTTCTACATCATTCTGGTGAGGCTCATCATCCTCATGTGGCTGAGTATCTCCTGAAACTATATCATCATCATCCAAAGCCGTCTCTAACTCTTGCTAAAGCTGAGGGTCAGTAGCAGTCCCCTCATCAGTCTGCTGATCATCTCTACTAGGTGCGTTGATGCTCTGGCCAACTGACTCTCTCCGTGGTGGCTGATTATTTTCCTGTACTGCTCGCACCTGATTCAATGCATTTCTTTGATCAGCAAACAAGGAAACCTCCTGTATACTTGGAGAACGTGTCTCCAATGGGGTGGGTGATTCGACTGCAACTCGTGGAGGCTTCGGTTGAACAGGCTCCTGCCGAATTGGCTCTTTCCTTCTAGACTCCGGGCCTCATGTGATTTGCTTCTTCCTGCTGGTTGTGGGTGTGCTGTGATCTCCCATCAAATTGTAAGTCAATGCAATCGACTTACTCTTCAGCCTATTCACACGCCTGTCAACCCATGCCCTAGTGAATGTCAAGACCGGAATGGAAAGTGTGTCCAAATCTGCTATCTCAGGATCTGACCAATTCGGGAGTGGAAGTGGAGTACTTCTTACTGCTTCATAATCTGGATGGACAACGTCTATGTCCTCATTCACCTGGTCTGGTACCGGAATGACTTCACACTCCCTGATCATGCTTATTGGCAGCCTAGAGAACATCCTCTTCCTGACCTCTGTTTCGTCTGATGCATTAGCCCAATAATCCTCAACATTTGCCTTGTGTTTAAACTCTTCTGACAGTATCGATCTGATGTTGTATGCGGATCATAGTGCTGTCTGCCAGTGTGATATGAAAAGTGATAAAACTGAAGCTCGCTCTCGGCTTCTCTAGCTGCCTGTAATGAAGGACACACCTCATCGGAATTGCCCATGACAATTTGGAAGTCAATACCTCCCTTCTTCTTTTTCTTCTGGATTTTATCGTAGGCAACATATTGCCTAGATATCTCTAACATCAATATT
Source organism: Sequoia sempervirens (assembly GCA_007258455.2). Taxonomy (NCBI): domain Eukaryota; kingdom Viridiplantae; phylum Streptophyta; class Pinopsida; order Cupressales; family Cupressaceae; genus Sequoia; species Sequoia sempervirens. Next base: position 19,869 of record VDFB02061367.1, on the reverse strand, counting down.
CTATTGGTTGGGTACTTAGGCAGCCTATATGGATATGAGGAAAATCCTTGCAGCCTAATGTAAGAGAACTTCAGAAACTGTATAAACTAGCACCCATACCTCTCAATCAATTCCTGGGCTTCCTTCGAGATTCTGTGCTGCATCCGATCCTAAAGTGTTCTCGTGATGTGCATGGTGAAGGCGTCATTGGCACGTTTGTAATGAGTAGTACTAGCCAAGTGCAACTGCGGAGAAGCCTCGTGAATTTTGAATTGGTGAGAGCCACAACCAACAGGTTCCTTGTATGAAATTCCTCTGTACTTCGTCATACAAGCCAACATGTAAATGATGTAAGAGCTCATATAAAATGTCTTCGTTCTTCTTAGGCTCAAGAGCTGCTCGTGCAAGTTGTCACTGATCATTGCAGCCCAGTTGATGTAATCCTTTCCTTCCAGCACGAGGTTGATGTAATAGAACATCCACGGCTCAAATAAATGACTGCGAGCAACCTCCAACTCGACTTAGCATCATAATGAGATCACAATAATCCTGCTTCAAGTCGTCTGCTATGATTTGTCTTGGCAGCTTCGTACGAGAAGGCCTGGGATTGCTCATCCATTGAGTATTGATCGTCTTTGTACATCTCTCAAATGCAGTAGCATACATTCGTTCAGCTCGTTCTTGGGACTTGTAAACCATGTTCGTGTGCACTGGGATTCCAAAAGCCTGGCCAATAGCTGAAGGAGTGAGGTTGGCAAGCACTTGTCCATCTGGTGACATGATTGATCTGTGTTCCTTCTCGTAGCAGTTGGCGCACTCCATCATCAGCTCCGGACCCTGAATAGCTGGTGGGAAATTAGCAGCTGCATACAATCCGCTTCGAACAATGTTGTGTGAGGTGTCTGAAGGATGATGATGACCAATTCCCAATATCTTATTCTTGAATGCCTCCAGGTTGAAAGAGCCCAAATTGGTATCAGTCAGCTTGCCCAACTTCGAAGTGAACTTGGACTCTGGCATAAATGTCTTGCTCAGCCGCTTGATAACTGCTTGTCTGGATGCACCATTATTGTCCTTGCCAGTTGTCCTTGCCTCAGCCATCTGTAACATAATAAACATTGATCAGCAAATTAATTTATAAAATAAATAAAATATAGTGTAGGGGCTGCCAGTCGACTTCAAGAAGTTGTAATATTATATCTCGTTTGCAAACCTCAGCTTCTCTTCAATAGATTTCGAACTTCAATCACTTAGAAACAAACTTCTAAGCAAGCTTCAGCAACTTAAAACTTCAAGAAATCTGCCAACTTCAATCAGCAAATCAGCAAGTGCGCATTCTTAGCAACAATACTCAGCTTTAGCAATGTGATGTTTATAAGCTTCAGCAGTCCTCTTGAAATCGTACTTCCTCAGCAACTTTCAGATTTTTAAAACTCAGCTCTTTGAAATTCGTACTTCTTCAACAACCTCAGCAAATTAACAAGTGCGCACCTCCAGCTTCAGCAATATCTTTCTTGAAATCGAAATTCCCCACTTGCATGGCAACTTCAAACTTCAGCAATAAAATGGAGCTTCAGCAACTTACAAGTTTCAGCCTTTGCAACGCCTTTCACCCACTTGCTTGAAAAATGCGAATTTCTTCAACAATCGCAGCCACAGCAAAATTTCGAACTTCTTCAGCACTTCAGTCTTCAGCAACAAACTCAGCTTCACCTTCAGAGCAAATTTGAACTTCTTCAATTGTGAAAAAGAAGTGAGAAACCTCTCAATTTTATAGCAAAAATCGAATTCTAGAAGGAGCTAAGTATAGCTAATGCATTAAATTTCCACTACTCCACTTCAAGAATTCGAATTTTCCCTCTCTGGTATTTCTGACACTTGTCCGAGAATCTCAACCTTCTAGAAGTTCAACTTTGACTGGCATGTCTCAATTTACTTTCGAAAATGTTTAATTAAATTTCATCTTTTAATCCATTTAATTCCCCAACCGAAGCTCTGTCTTGCAAATTTTAAGTTTGAATCATCTCTGACGCTCTGGAAAATTCATCTGTGAAGAATTCGATCGAAATCATCTAGGCAATTCACTTCAAACTCTTTGTCTAGAGAAATTTATCTTGAAAACACATTTTATTCACTTTGCCTTATACAATTTTAAAATTTTCCCTTAGGAAAATTTACAATTCGAGCACCGATTAAATTCTTCATGCTGAAGGCCCTGGCGAAGTGCGGGAGACATAGAAATCCATTCCTCATCACAAACGTCCAGTACCCAGAAGAAAATTTTCTCCAGAATTTGTCAAACCCATGGGTACTCAACGAACGGGTTCATTTAAATTTTAAAAATTTGAACCTTAGAAAAATATTATTCAATCAATTTAAATCCGTTCTTCATCTCTGTGAACATCTTGTTGCTCTGACTTGAGAAAATTTTTAATCCGTCTTGCGATGCCAATATCTCTGACTTCATCACTGGAAAGTTTGCTCGTGCTTCAAAAAGAACTTTATCACCTTGATGTCCAGGCGTATTTTCTAAGGAAGAAAATATTTTGCATTAGAGAAATTTTGAATCACCTTGCACTTTGAAAATTTGCCTTAGAAAATTTTATTCGTTTGCTAGTGGTGGAAACTTCATCAACTTCACTTTTTATTTTTCATGAAGGCGCCTAGCATATTTTATTTTCAATCACCACTCTGCATTTTACTTCACACTTGAAGTACATTTTTATTTTTAAGCTCCAACGCCTTAGCAATATCTTATTCTTAACTCACCACCTTAGGCGCATATCATGTGTGAAGAGGGACAAACTTTCAACGCCTTACAATATTCATCATTTGGCATTACATTCTCCTCACCACCTTAGGCGCATAGCATACTTGATGAAATAATAACCACGCCTAGGAATATTTCACTTCATCCTTACCTTGTTTACCCCCTTGCATTCTCTTCAACTTGGGCGCATATTGACATGCATGAAGGATGACTATTGGACTTCCCTGTTTTTGTCTTCACATGCCCTCTTTTGGGCGCATTTTGCCATGGATGAAGGATGGGCGCATTTGGGGGGTGGTGGAGGATAACTTCAATACTTAGAAATTTTTTCAACTTTCATGTTTCAAGGTGGGCGCATTTTGCTATGTGTGCAGGATGAAAAACTTTGACCTCTTTGACTTTTTGTTGCATGGGCGCATTTGAACATAGGAGGTGGACGAGTTTGTACTTAGAATTTTTTCAAGCATGAGACCTTGCTTCTTCATCAAGCAGGGCGCATTTTAGCTAGTGAGCAGGATAAGCTTGTGCCTTAGAAGTTTTTCATGCTAGGCCTGTGAAGAGGGCGCATTTTGAAGGTGGTGAAGGATGAACTCCAGACTTAGTCATTTTTCCTTGTCCTTGCCAGTTCCTGCACACCTGCTATTTATAGTAAGCCCCTCAATTCCTGCATCCCAGAAGCTCAGATCACTTTGAAATTTCAAACACTGCATCCTCGTGACCCCGTTACCCTGTTGACACTGCTATTTCGGGTGAGCCTGCTATTAATAGCATATTTCTGGAGGTGGTTTGCTATTTATAGTAACCTCTCGTTTCTGGTACCTCCACAACTCTGTTTGCTTTGAAATTTGAATGAGGCGCTCCTCACCACGTGACCTGCCTGTTGACATCAACGCATGCAACTGATTTTCTATTTTTAGCCTGTTTCCAAAATGACTTACTATAAATAGTAAGTGCTCCGTTTGTCTTCAAATTTTACCAGTAGATAGCTTGAAGGATGCTGATCGCGGTGGTTTACACCGGTTTTCGAAAATTTTGACCTTTAACCCTTCTTTTCAGGCTCCGAAGTTGGAAACCCTAATTTGTTCTGCATGCATATCAAATGGTCTCCGTTTATTCTCGTTTCTGTTGCATTGCGATCAGCTCGTGATTCTGAAGTGCTGGGAAGCGGCTGCCGGGATGTATCTGCTAAAAATAGCAAATTGCTTAATGAGTGACCATCTCCATTTGCATGTCACATCACTGCGTAGGTCTTGAAAAACCAATAAGGAATCATTCGACATGCAAAGAAAACCCTGACATGCAAACCCTAAAAATAGCCCTGGAAGGCTGAACTCTGAAAGTTGTCATCTCATTTTGCATGTCGCACCATCGCGAAGGTCTCTGAAAACCCAGAAGGAATCTCCAGACATGCACTAAAAAACTCTGCATCCAAGCTCTGAAATCTGCTCTGGAAGCCGAACTGCTAAAAATAGAAAGTTGTCCGTTTCGGCTCAAATTTTGCACACGAGCAACTTGATGTGTTCTGAATGCATTGTGACTGTCGGATTCACAAAAATACTGAAGGATTGCCTGTAATTGCACACTTACTAAAAATAGTAAGTAGCCGGAATCTGATGAAATTTCAGTGGAAGCCTTGGAAGCACACTGACAACAACGTTAGTCTCTGTTTTCAATTTATTCACTTTGTTCGACCTCAGATTGACCAAAAGGATGGAAACCCTAATTTTCAGACTTGGCCAAATTTTGCGTTTAAGCTCACAGACGGGAATGTCCCCGGAAAGGCAGACCAGAAAAGAGACAGACAGCGAGAGAGAGATAGAAACCAAAGCCAAAAAGACCAGAAGGGAGCAAAAATTAGGGGTCCCCATTTTGAATGGGGCGATGTGTGAAAAGGTCACAATAGGGTCCTCCTGGATAGACTTCAGACTTAGGCGTTTTTCATCCTTCTGCCAGCTCAATAATTATAATATATAGTAAGTTCCAAGTTTTCCCTATTCTGAAGCTCAGATTGATTTGAAATTTTAACCACAGGGTCCTCATGACCTAGTTAGTCTATTCACACTGCCATCTCGAGTTGACTTGCTATTTATAGCATGTTTCTGAAGGTGGTTTACTATATATAGCAACTGCTTGATTTTGATACTTCCCCAACTCCATTCTTCTTGAAATTTAAATGACGTGATCCTCATCGGTAGACTTGCCTATTCACACTAGCGCCTGCTACTAATTTACTATTTATAGCCTATTTTTGGAACGCCTTACTATAAATAGTAAGTGCCCCGATTGCCTTCAAATTTTACTGGTGGATAGCTTGAAAGATACTGATCTGTAGTGTTCCGACACTTTGCTAATTTGATTTCACTGTGCTTGTAGGTCTGATTTGTGTTTGTTTTGGTATTTGTTTGTTGTGTTTTGTGTTTTTGGTATTTGATGCCAATAATGCTGATAATTTTAACAAGCTTACACATGCAATAGGAACTCAAAATAACTAAGCTACTGAGATACATTGAATATAATAGTCCATTTCGAAGCTAAATAAGAGTTCTTCATTACATTAGAGAGTACATGAAATAGATGACTTACATAGAACTCAAAACTAGATACATCATATGCAATAATTTAACTTACAGCCAAACAACACTGTGAATAGTGCTTTGCTACAGTACCCGCCCTCAATAAATTGCTCACACAACATGCAATACAAGTTTCTCCCACCGAAAAACGAATTGGAAGGCTTTCTAGAACAAGGGCGCCCCCTTTTGAAGTGATAGAAGCTCCCTTAAAGAGGCGTTTCTTTTCTTCTTGCTGCTACAAATCCTCAAGTATGGCGGCTGGCTGTAGGTGTCAAAAAAACAGTCCCAAATCCTTCAAAAATGCGAACAGCTCCTTCGTAGATGCAAATGGAGTCAATAGCAGCAAAAACCCTTCCAAAAGATGACTCCAATCACTTGCAAACAGCAAATAATGGCTCCAACAAAGCATCCAAATTCTGATCTGCAACTTTTAAGGTGGTCTTTCACACCATCAAGAAGCTTGAAAACGAAGAACAAAGCCCCACCAGGCTTACCCACTGCTGAAATCAGGAAACCCTAGTTTTCCCTCTTCCACAATCTCCCACTCACAATCTTCAATTAGCAAAATAACTTCATAACATGAATGGGTCGAACTTTCTCATGCATTCTTATAATTTCTAATTGAAAACACTATTCATTAAAAAAACACTATTCACTTAAGTTATGTCTTTTTTCACTTTAGCTATGAATAGTAACTGAAAAATAGAAAGTGACCCCTTTAAATAATAGACACATGGTCCCCAAAGCCTGAGAAGGTGAAATAATGGTGAAGATCATAATTTTAAGCATCAAAGACACGCCGAACACACAAATTCACCACATCACCATACTCTGGATACCAACACTGCATTTTACCGACCAAGTGCCCAATCAGTTGACCTTCTAACCGGAACCATTAGCCTACAAGGGTTGACGTAATAGGCTAATCCACTGATTCTTAGAAGGTTAATTTGAAGGGGACATTAGAGATCGCAATGGGATACACCGGTTTTTGAAAATTCTGGCATTTTACCCCTCATTTTAGGCCCCGAAGCTCGAAACCCTAATTTGACTTGCATGTCGATCAAATGACCTCCGTTTAACTTCGTTTTTGTTGCACTTTGCCTTGTTCGTGATACTGATGTGTCGGGCAGCTGCCGAAATGGACCTGCTAAAAATAGTAAGTCTCTGAAAATTGATCATCTTGCTTTGCATGTCACATCACTGCGTAGCTCTTGAAAAACCCATCACGAATCACTTAACATGCTCTGAAAACTTTTACATGCAAACTCTAAAAATAACCTCTAAAGACGGCTCCTGAAAAAGTCCCGACCCTGGTTTGCATGTTATATCATTGCGAAGCCCTCGAAAAACCCACAAGGAATGTTCAGACATGCAAAGAAAATTTCAACATGCAAACCCTAAAATAGCCTCTGAAGGCTGAATACTGAAAGTCATCGTCTCATTTTGCATGTTATATCACCGCGTAGGTCTCGAAAAACCCAGAAATATTCTTTAGACATGCTCTGAAAAACTTTGCATATAAACCCTAAAATTTGCTCCTGAATGTGAACTTGCTAAAACTAGAAATTTGTCTGTTTCAGCTCAAAATTTGCAGACGAGCAGCTTGACATGTTTTGGATACAGTGTAATGATCGGAACTTCAAAAGTGCTGAGAGAAATGCCCCGAATCTGGTACTTACTAAAAATAGTAAGTTGTCAAAATTCACTGAAATTTAGCTGCGGACCTGCTGGAAGCATGCTGACTGCAACGTGAAGCTGAAATTCCAATTTATTTACTCCTTTTGACTTCAGATTGACCAGAGAAATACAAACCCTAATTCCCAGACTTAGCCAAAATTTCACGTTCGAGCTCAAAGGCGAGCACATCCCCGGAAAGTAGACAACAAAAAGAGACATAAAGAGAGAGAGAGAGAAAAACCAAAGCCAAAAGACCAGAATGGAGCAAAAATTAGGGGATCCCCATTTTGAATGGGGCGATGTGTGAAAAGGTCACAACAAGACAGTAGCTGGAGTTTTACTAGTATTTTAGCCAGTTGGAAAAATGGCTCTCTGGAACAAAAAGCGCCCATGGAGGCCAGGGGCGCTCTTGATTTTGAGCTATCAAATGTTGAAATTTGATCAAGTGTTGTCTTGAAGTTGTTGTGCAGAATGGAACCAGCTCCGTAGTGAGCTAGTTATTCAGTCCTGAAACTTTGCCGAACAAAAGTTACGAGGGAATCATGTTCACCTTTGTATGAGATGATGACAATATGGAGGTATGAGAAAAAGCGCAACTTTTGCTAGGGGCGCTTGGTTTTTTGAGGCCTTAGATCTTAGTTTTCCGAATTGCAGTCTCAAGGAGTGATTTTGTCAGATTTCATCCTGCTCTGCAATGCAACTGTTAGCTAGTCAATTGGGCGTGTCGGTCAATCAGAGTCAGTTGTTGAATAGAGGCTCCAAAGAGGTTTCAAAATCCAAATTTTCATTAAAATGGCTAAGTCTGAAAAAATGCATAAAGTCAAAGGTTGACTTTTTGAACTCAAGATGACTTGTGCGCATTAAAGGTGGATTTTTTAAATATTATTTTGATATTTAAATAATTCGACTTAAAGGGGGATTATTTTAATTGAAAAATGACTATTTTTAGTTTGCATGTTCAGTTAACTGAATTGCATGTTGAGTTTAACTGAATTGATTAAAGGTGGCACCCTATTTAGGGCAAATTTGACTTTCAATTACCTTTTTCAAAGCCCCAATCAGATGAGGTCATATATTTTGAGGGCCAATCAGAGTTAAATTTAATATTTTTAGAGGTAGCGCTTGTTGTATCCAAACCAAATTTTTTGCTTCATTAAGGCATTTTGCTTAAAAGAGTCTAAACCTTGCTAAAATGATGACAAATACGGTTTTTGGGCAATATCAAGCATGGAGTTTTGGTCAGTTTTTTGTTAGTCAAAGGCAGTATCCATTGATTAGAACCTGAATCGGGGACTCAGAACGAAGCATTTCACGATGGAGGAGCATTTCACGACGACAATTATACTTTTGTATGGTCATTTCAGTAACCAAGACGAAGATTTCAGTGGTCAATTTATGAAGATTTCTCAAGGAAAAGCAAAATTGCGCCCCTATAGCCCAGGGGCGCCCTTCTTTTTGAAGGCCCAAATTTTGTGGCATATGTTCATGAACATAGTCAATCTCTTCAGAATTACCCCAGTTATCCGATGAGCTATCCTGCGAGGCTATCCGAGACTTAGAGCTCCGGTAACTGACGTCAGAAGTTGAAGATTCCAGAGGTTGCAGATTGTAAAAGCTTGTCACTTTTCAGCTTTTGCGCCCCCCATTTTCCGACGAGCTATCGAACGCAGTCATCCGAGTCTCAGAGCTCCGGCAGTCGATGTCAGAAGATGGGATAGCAAAGAGACTTCATATCACAGAACTTCCTCAAATGATGAAATTGTGCCTCTGTAGCTTAGGGGCACCCTTCAGGATGACCTCTGAGATGATTGAAATTACAGATGCGGTCTTCCTCACATCTGTGCTACTCCAGTCCGGTTTCGCAACGCACCAATCAGCCTGTCAATCCGACATTCTGAAACATCGTGGCAGAGATTCTACTAGGCACGTAAATCAGAGGGTGGAGAAACATGAAATATTCACTGTAGCCTCTGTAGGCTAGGGGCGCCTAGCCTTTAGGCCTGTCAGATGGTGTTATTTGCTTTCGTAGTCTTCACGAGACTTGTGCGCAATTACTCCATCTATCCAACGAGCCCAGCCGTCAGCCTCTGGGATTTGGCAAATGCTCGTACGTGCGAGGTCTTTTGCAAAATACTAAAAAACGAAGATAGCTCAGAAAATGGCTAAGTTTGGTCGTATATGCCATCTTGGGAAAGGCGCCTTTCTTTTTGAGGTCTTAGAAGCAGTTTTCTTGCTTCGTCACCTCTAGAGACATTTCTCGTAGGTCCTTCTGGCTACGCGTTGAGACAGACAGTGCTCGAATCAGGCCACCCCAGCTCCAAATATCAGAGGACGAAGTAGGGCATCTAGTTGAGAGTTGTACTTTTGTCAAAATGGTGTTTGTGCCTTTTCAGGCCAGGGGAGCCCTTACTTTTGGGTTCCTTAATGCAGCTTTCAGATGCCTTGCATGTATTCGTTGGATGCGGAATACCTCTAGTCATGCAGTGAGCCTGTTAGCCAGTTAGCAGGGTTCCCCGTTCGTCGACAGCAACTGTTTGAAGCGTTAGATGGCAGAATGGAGAAATGGTTGTCTAATGTCTGAAAATGCATGCATGCTTGCACATTGTCCATTTGTTTCGGTTAATTGATGGTAGCTTTCCAGTTAACTATATAGTTTGCTTTATTAGGGTTTAGCAATAAAATATTGCATGCATGCAAGACTGTAGTTGAGTCAAGGTGATTTTAGGGTTCCCTACATCTTTTGATGTCTATAAATAAGAGCTTTCAGCTCATTTGTAATTAACTTTTGCACGGGAAAGTAATATATGATGTGCCCACTTTGCTTGTAATATTGCTAATTTTGTATCTGTTCATGAGTTTCTACTATGATGATGAATTGGTGTGCCACCTTTCCTTCATGTTATTATTATGGTGAATGCTTATCTTAGTTAAATATAGTGGCTAGTTGATCGTTTATTGTATGCGTGTTTCGCCTATGCAATTTGCTGTCCTAGTTGGCTATTCTATGTTTTGTTTCTAATAAGCCTATTCAGATGAGCAAATAGATGTGCCACCTTGCCTTCACGTTGTGAATTTGTACTTAAAGCTTATTGTTTGATGTGTGTGTTAATAAACTTCTTCCCAACCAAGGAAATAGTTGTGCCACCTTGCCTTCACGTTGTGAATCTATCCCTGAAGTTTATCATATAGAACACTCTTGCTCCATTTCCTCATGCTTTGTTTACTTGAGGAGACTAGATAGATTAAAAGCTTTAGTTTAGTTGTGGTCAATGATCTGCGAAACTAGAAAATTCTTAGCTACAACATTAGTGGTTTTTCTTAACCTTGTGCCTCTTCCAGTTGAGAACAAAAAGAGAGGACTTAGATTACATTTCTTTTCTACGCATTTCAGCAATACGAAGGAGCTTCCCCTCCTAATTTGAAGAGCACTCATTACGCAGTGTGCATAGTTGTCCGTACCAATTTGCACTGAAGAGGTGTCAATTGTCACGCCAACAGTTTTCTGGCGCTCACCGTGGGGCACGAGGGAAGAAAACTTCAAGAAAAGCTAAATGCTTTTATTTCATGGGAATGAAGCTCTGGCATCCGATTGCATGATCCATACAGAAGCAATGGATCATAACAACAATAATGCTGATAGGCGACGTCCACCCCCATTACCTTGGGGTAATAACATTGGACCTTTGGCTTTTGAGGTAAATCATGAGTTACCTAAAGGTTCAAGGAAGCGCTTTCCTCAGTTTCATAGTGATGGAACTCAACACTCGTAGGAACATTTTTCTGCGTTCACAACGGCTTGTGCCGTCTTCCACATAGCACATGAGGACATCGCAGTGTGTCTCTTTGTCGAGACTCTTGCTGGAAATGCTGCTAACTGGTTCAATCACCTGGCGCTGGGCAGTATCACAAGCTGGGCAACTATGAGCGAGAAGTTTTTGGCGAGATTCAAGCCTGCTGAAGACAGTCATTTGTTGTTGGCCCAACTCACAAATTCAAAGATGGAGCACAACAAACACATGAGGGATTTTGAAGCAAGATTTAATCATCTTGTTACAAGAATTTCTTCTACATTTGATCCATCACTAGAGATTCTGATGAGTTGTTTCATAAATGCTCTTCCATCAGAGATAGCCTTCTTTCTTAAGACGACAAAAGCAACAGAGTTATAGAGTGCGCAAGAACATGCCATCAAGTTGGAGGATAATATGATCACTTCCGACCTGATGAAAGAAAATTCTATCAGATCTCTAGTTCAACAACCATACCAACCAAAGAGAGACAATCTTCAACCACGGTTACCAATATCTCTGTCAATAACAATGATTGAAGCTACACACGGTGCAGTATTTTGTCCTTTCCTGTAACGACCTGTTCCTTGCGTAAAAAAAAACTTTCCAATTCTCACTTAAAACATGTAAAGGTAACAAGTAACAAAGATAATACAATAAAATTTCTTCCTTTCTTTATTGATAAACACGTACAAGTTACAATATGTTTCCTCATGAATTTCATTTTCATTGCAAATATAAATCAGAGTTAAAAAGTAATACAGTTACATACGTAGCTCGTAAGCTTTTGCACAAATAGAAGTAAGAAGGTCTAGGAGTCCGTCCTTTCAAATCTTGGTACATCGGCTGCTTGTTGTGGAGGAGAAACATCACTCGGGCGCTTTTCTGCCAACCGCGGACTTATAATGCGGTCCCCCGCACACCTATCGTTAGATAGATGGCCCTCCCTTCGAAGAAGAGATTGGTAGGGTATCCTTTAACGATTACCAACTGAGCATAGTGCTGTGTCCTACACAACTAGAACCTTGCTATTTCACAATCTCGATCTAGTACTCGGATCACAATGAACTGACAGTGTAGTCTCAACTATCTCACTCCTAAGTGGATGTCGTACCTTTCACTACTTTGGCCAAAGTATTCTCATTCAGTACTTCGAATGAAGGTCATCTATCATAAACACTACTCAGGGCCGATTTGACTTGAGGCTTCCTTACTCTATGCATAGGTTTTGTCCTTCAATGGATGAAACCGTCATCCCAGACATCCTACAATCATACGAACCTACTAGAAATGAAACAGTCTACAAGTGTCTTGTATCAATCCTCCTAATTAGGAAATCTTTATCCTAGGAGTACTTAGCTTGCCTCTGTTATCCTTAAGCTAAAAGACTTTACTTGATTTTGCCTTCATTTCGAACCTAGTAGATAATAAGTACATCTACGTATTCTCCATATACAGAGATCATACACAACATGCAAAAGTCATTCAAAATGCAATAAATCCATCCCTTTTATCTTTTTCCATTATTTCTTTTAATGTAAGATAAGTAAATTAATCCCCTAAGCTCTTTACTCATATATTCCCTTTTCACAATCTATTAAACATTGAATCCCTATATACTCCTCATATGGAGTTCATACATAATTCACACTTTAACGCAAGCACACACTTATGCTATTAGGTATACACTTCAGAAAACATGTATAGCTATTCCTTAAGGTAATTTTACTTACATGGTGCAACATAGACCCATTCCTTGTTTATCTTAACTGAAGTATTGAACTCAATGCAATTCCCTAACTATGCACATTCAGTATTTTACTCTTTTAGTTATTTATCTAGAAATATGCTCTAGAACATGAAGGATGAAACAGCATGCCTGGTATATGCCTTTTCCCTTTAGAGGATGACCTTGAATGGGTTTGCAGCTCCTCAGACCTCCAATAAAAGACTTCCAGCACTCTCAGACCAGTCTCTAACTTCTGCTCAGAAATTGATCACTTGTACAGTTGAAGAGTAATCTCAACTTGCTACTGTGGACTCAGAACTGGTGAAGATAATAACAGGGGATGTGTTGTGACCTTTTTCACACATCGCCCCATTCAAAATGGGGACCCCCTAATTTTTGCTCCATTCTGGTCTTTTGGCTTGGGTTTTTCTCTCTCTCTCTCGCTCCGTCTCTTTTCTGATGTCTGCCTTTCGGTGGTTGCGCCCGTCAGCAAGATTAAGCGTGGCCCTGACCAAGTTTGAAATTAGGGTTTCCTCTTTCCTGGTCAGTCCGGTCGAATAGGGTGAGTAAATTGAAAATTGAGCCTAACGTTGTTGTCGGTGTGCTTCAGCACGCTCCCAACAAATCTTCATCCATTCTGAGGGTACTATTTTTAGTAAGTGTGAAATTATAGGCAATTTGTCAGCATTTTTGAGATTCCAGCAGTCACACAGCATTCAGAGCGCTTCAGGCTACTCGCGTGCAAAATTTGAACGAAAACAGACAACTTACTATTTTTAGTCCAGCTTCCGGGACAAATTTCAGGGTTCGAGATCACGAGTTTTTCTTTGCATGTTGGCATATTCCATACAGGTTTTCGAGACCTTCGCAATGATGTAACATGCAAGACGAGACGACAACTTTCAGAATTCAGTCTTCCAAGGCTATTTTTAGGGTTTGCATGTCAGGGTTTCTTTTGCATGTCGGATGATTCTTGATGGGTTTTTCGAGAGCTTCGCGAAGGTGTGACATGCAAATGAAGATAATCACTTAGTAAGGAACTTGCTATTTATAGCAGGTGTGTCCCGGCAGCCACCTCCCAGCAGTTCAAAATCACGGGCTGATCGCAGTGCCACAGAAACGAAGAGAAACAGAGATCATTTGATATGCATGCAGAGCGAATTAGGGTTTCCAACTTCGAGACCCAAAAAGAGGCGTAAAAGGTCAGAATTTTCGAAAACCGGTGTAAACCACCGCGATCAGCATCCCTCAGGCTATCTGCTGGTAAAATTTCAAGTCAAACGGAGCACTTACTATTTATAGTAAGTCAATTTGGAAACTGGCTAAAAATAGTAAATCGATTGCATGCGTTGATGTTGACAGTAAGGTCACGTGGTGAGGAGCGCCTCATTTAAATTTCAAGTCGGTCAGAGCAATGGAGCTATCAGAAACAAGGGGTTACTATTTATAGTAAACCACCTCCAGAAATAGGCTAAAAATAGCAAGGTGACTAAAAATGGCAGTGTCGATAGAACAACAAGGTCATAAGGATGCAGGGTGCAAAATTTCAAGTTGTTCTGAGCTTCAGAGATACAAAATTCAAAGGACTTACTATAAATAGCAGGGCATGAAGGCTGGCGAGAACAAGGAAAAAAAGTCTAAGTCTGGAACTTCATCCAATAGACATGGTGAAATGCGCCCAGTTGATGAGGAGGCATAAAAAAATTCTAAGAACAAAACTCGTCCTCCACACAGGCTGAAATGCGCCCAAGGAGAAGAAAGTCAAAGAAAATTCAACATGTTTATCCTGTAGGCATGATGAAATGCGCCCAACTTGAAGAAGGAAAAGGTTGAAAATTTTTCTAAGTCTGGATATCCTCCTCAACCCTCCAAATGCGCCCATCCTTCTCAGGGGGTGAAATCCGCCCAAGTTGCAAGAAGGTCAAAGCAAAGTCAACGTTTTTCATCCTCTTCCATAGGCAAAATGCGCCCAATGCATGCATGTCAAGACAAAAAAGAGGAAGTTGAAGAGTCACTCCAAGGCGTTGTTATAAGTTTATCCTCCAGCTAGGCCAAAATGCGCCCAAGAAAGGAGTGGGTGAACAAGTCAAAGTTTTTATCCTCCTACATAGCCAAAATGCGCCTAAACAAGCTCAAGTGAAGACAAAAAAGGTGAAGTTGAAAGGTCATCCCCCTTGCATGTCTAAATGCGCCCAAGTTAGGATGGTAAAAGGTGAATAAGTGAGGTAAAGATACTTCAAGGCATGGTGAAAGGTGGTGAATGCTAGGCGTTATCCTCCATCATGTGCAAAATGCGCCCAAGGTGGTAAGTGTTAGAGTTTTTTTTTTTTCCAATATGTGAAAGGTGGTGAAGGTAAAGGCTAGGCGTGATTTTCTGAATTTCCTCTTCAAGCCTCAAATGCGCCTAAGGAGATGGGTGTTAGAAATTTTTCTAAGGCGTGGCCAAGGTGATATATGTGTGGTGGTGAAGATAATATGCTAAGGCATGATTTTAAATCCCCTCTTCAAGTAATATGCGCCTAATATGTTGAGTGAAGAAAAATGAAATATTTCTGAGGCGTTAGAATTTTGAATAACATTGCCTTGCAAGTGTGAAGTAAAATGCAAATGGTGAGTGAGAAATAAATTGTGCTAGGCATGAATAAAATTCTTTAAGTGAAGTTGATGTTTTACTCACAGGCAAGACTAAATAGAATTTTTAAGGCGAAGATTTTCTAAGGAAAATTCTCAAAGTGCAAGATGATTTAAAAAAATTTTCTAAGGCAAAAATATTTTCTCCCTTAGAAAATACGCCTAGAGCTCAAGATGGTGGAATTTTTTTCTCCGTGGAGCCCGAGCAAATTTTCTCAGCAGTGAAGTCAGAGATGGATGATAATACAGAAAAACTCAAATTTCTCAAGTCAGAGCAACAGGATGATCACAGGCGAAAAATGAATTTAATATTTTCTAAGGTTCAAAATTCAAAAAAATCAAATGAACCCGTTCGTTGGGTACCCATGGAATCGAAGCATTCTGGAGAAATTTCTCTTCTGGGTACTGAACATTTGCGATGATAGACGGATTTCCAAGTCTTCCGCACTTCGCCAACACATTTTCAGTGAAGAATTTAATCAGTGCTCAAATTGTGAATTTTCCTAAGGGAAAATTTAAAATTCTCTAAGGCAAATTTGAATAAAATGACTTTTCAAAGTGAATTTCTCCGAATGATGAATTTGAAGTGAGTTGCCTAGATAATTTTGATTGAATTCTTCGAAGATGAATTTTCCAGAGATGATGAAGAGTTAAATTCGAATTCAAGTGACAGAGCTCCGGCTGGTGAATTAAAAAGATGGATTTAAATTAAATTTTTCGAAAATAAATTCAAAGATGCCAGTCAAAGTCAAGCTTCTAGAAGAGCAAGATTCCTGACGTCGAGAGACAAGTGTCAGAAATACCAGAGAGGGAAAATTCAAATTCTTGAAGTGGAGTAGTGGAAGTTTAATGCACTGGCTAAAATTGGCTTCTTCTAGAATTCGAATTTTGGCTATAAAATGAAGAAGTTTTTCACTTATTTTTCACAGTTGAAGAAGTTGAATTTGCTCTGAGTAAGGATTGTTGCTAAGCTTGAAGAGTTCGAATTTTGGCTAAGTCTGGAGGTTGCTGAAGTTGCTGAGGCTGCTGAAGAGGGACGCCTTGAGTTGCTGGAGAAGTGCCATTGCTGAAATCAAGAGGGGCGTACTTGCAAGTTGCTGAAGATTCAAATCTGTAGTTGCCAGTGCTGAGAAAGACGCCTTGAAGCATAAGAGTTTGCTGAAGTTGCTGATACTAAGAGAGACGCCTTGAGGTGGAGAATTTGTCTAAGAGGTGCGAACTTGTTGAAAGAAGTATTCAAAGTTGCCAGTGATAAGAAGGACGCCTTGAAGAAGTGAAGTTGCTGAGAACTTAAAAAGTGCGAACTTGCTAATTGCTGATTGCTGGTGCAAAGTACGAATTAATCAAAGTTGTAGATTGGAGTTGCTGAAGAGTAGTGAAGTCACTGAAGTCTACTTAGAAACCTCTTCTAAGTGTTGAAGTTCGATTTTATTGGGAAAAGAAGCTGAGGTTTGCAAATAAGAAAAGTTATTGCAGCTTCTAAAGTCGACTGCAGCCCCTACACACAATATCTTATTTTATTTTTATAAACTAAATTGCTGATGAATGTTATTGTTTGCAGATGGCTGAGGTAAGGGTGACTGGCAAGGACAATGGTGCATCCAGACAGGCTGTGATCAAGAAGCTGAGTAAAACATTCATGCCAGAATCGAAGTTTATTTCAAAGTTGGGCAAGTTGACAGACACCAACTTGGGCTCCGTCAACTTGGAGGCCTTCAAGAACAGAATGTTGGGAATTGGGAGTCATCGGCCTTCGACCACTTCGCACAATATTGTTCGAAGCGGGTTATATGCAGCTGCTGGTTTTCCACCAGCCATTCAGTGCTCGGAGCTGATGATGGAGTGCGCCAACTATTACGACAAGGATCACAGATCGATCATGTCACCAGATGGCCAAGTACTAGCCAATCTTACTCCGGCAGCCATTGGTGAAGCTTTCGGGATCCCGGTGCATAGGAACATGGTTTATAAATCCAGAGAACGAGCTGAGTGGATGTATGCTTCTGCTTTCGAGAGATGCACAAAGACAATTAACACTCACTGGATGAGCACTCCCAAGCCTTCTCGTACAAAGTTGCTGAAGCAGATCATAGCGGAAGACTTGAAGCAAGAATATTGTGATCTCATCATGATGCTGAGCAGAGTTGGTGGTTGTGCACAGTCTTTCATTTTTGAGCCTTGGATGTTTTACTATATCAATCTCGTGCTAGAAGGAAAAGACTATGTCAATTGGGCCGAGATGATAAGTGATAATTTACATGAGCAGCTCCTGAGCTTGAGGAGAACGAAGACATTTTACATGAGCTCCTACATCATCTATATGTTGGCTTGTATGACGAAGTATAGGGGGATCTCTTACAAGGAACCTGTCGGTTGTGGCTCCCACCAATTTAAGATATATGATGCTTGCCCGCAGTTGCATTTGGCGAGCACAACTCACTACAAGCGTGTCAACGATTCCTTCACCATGTATATCACGAGACTGCTTCAGGAGCGGTTACATCACCGAATCTCGAGGGAAGCCCAAGAGCTGATTGAAAGGTATGGGTGTTGGTTCATACAGTTTCCAAAATTTTCTTATATTAGGCTGCAAGGTTTTTCATCGTACCCATATAGGCTGCCTAAGTACCCAACAGATAAAGTTTTAATGCTAGAGATATCTAGACAATTGCTTGCCTTTGATAAAATTCAATAGAAGAAGAAGGGAGGGGTAGAATTTCTAGTTGTCATGGGCAACTCGGATGAGGCGTGTCCTTCAATACAGGCAGCTAGAGAGGCTGAAAGTGAACTTCAATTTTATCATTTCTCATATCATATTAGCCGACAGCACTACGACCCACATCATAACATCAAATGGGTACTGTCAGAGGAGTTTAAACATAAGGCCACCATTGAGGATTATTGGGCTGATGCGGCTGATGAGATTGAAGTAAGGAAAAGGATGTTTTCTCGGTTGCCGATTACTTTGATTAGGGAGTGTGAAGTGGTGCCGGTTCCAGACCAGGTGAACGAGGATATGGACGTTGTCCATCCCGATTATGCAGCAGTGAGAGACACTCCATTTCCACCTCCAGATTGGTCAGAGCCTGAGATTGCTGATTTGGACACACTTTCTATCCCGGTCCTGACATTCACTAGAGCATGGGTCGATAGGCGAGTAAACAGGTTGAAGGGTAGGTCAATTGTTTTGACTTACAACATGATGGGAGATCACAGGACACCCACCACAGGCAGAAAGAAACAGATTACACGAGGTCCAGAGCCCAGGAAGAAAGAGCTAGTTCGACAGGAGCCTACTCAGCCAAAACCTCCACGAGTCACAGTTGCATCACTATTGGAGACACGTTCTCCAAGTATACATGAGGTTTCCTTGTTTGCTGATCAGAGGAATGCACTGAATCAGGTGCAAGTAGTACAGGATATTGTTCAGCCTCCACGGAGAGAGTCGGTTGGCCAGAGTGTCAACGCACCTGTTAGGGTTGATCAGCAGGATGATGAGGGGACTATTACTGACCCTCAGTTTCAGCAGGAATTAGAGGCGGCAATGAATGATGATGATATAGTTTCAGGTGACACTCAGCCACTTGAGGATGATGAGCCTCGCCAGAATGATATAGAGGTTGAGCAAGTTAGAGAAGTCGAGGCACAGGAGCAGCAGCCCTTCGATATACAGTACGATGTGCCTGATTGGCTTAAGGATAGAATGAGAAGAAGCCCCAGTGAGGAGCTTGATCCGGCAGTTGAGATGGAAGAATTTTTGAACAGGATCAGTGCACCTCCACAAAAGAAGAAGGCAAGAAAGTTTTCGAAGATATCCACTGAAGAGGATGGTTCCCGTACCCTTCATGTAGCTGTGCCACGAGTTTGAGTGTGACCGGAATGAAGCAGTACCTGAGAATTATGTGGTCACGACTCTCGATTTGGGACGCCCCACTGGTGCACAGATTGTAGAGGAGTGTGATAACTCCTACCTCGCCCTCAAAGACAGATTATTCAAGAAAGAAGGAAAATATAAAAGGCTGAAAAGAGAACACAAGGCTTTAATCGGATATGTTCAGCAGTTGTCTCGTTCTCGAGGGCAGGATATTCCAGTGATAGAGCCTCCAGCAGAGATACCTAGAGAGTCCATTAGTGGCTTGATGGAGTTGGGGAAGATGGCACAGGAGGCAAACAAGTGGGTCACGGGGGTTCGTGTTGAGAAAGAGAAGTTTATGGAGAACCTTGCTATTGCTTTTCAGCAGGCCTCTAGTATTTTGACACGGATGGATGCAGTGGATCATGCATGGGGCGATGCTTCTATCTATCAAAGCAAGGTAATTCAGCGTCTTGAGGCATTGAGACATGTTCCGTTGCGATTGCTGATTGATGGAGGTGTCATTCAGGAGAATGACAGGTATGATTTCTCGAGATGGTATTCTTCAGCGATCACGGGGCGTGGTTTCTTTGATGTAGCTCAGGCGGATTCAGCCAGGATACATAAAGGTATGGCCAATATCATTGATGGAGTTCAGAATACTTTTGAGGCCATATTTGCTAGCCGGTTGAATCCAGAGGAGGTGAATGTTGATAATTTGAGGGGTAGGCTGGTGCCTTTCTTTTCGGATGTTAAGACCTTTGTACAAGATGATTTCGAGAATACTTCTACTTTCTCCACCTTGATCCAGAACACGCAGGACTCCTTGATCGCTTGGAGAAAATCTTGTGCAAGGCATGAGCATT
>VDFB02061365.1:0-14052 GCA_007258455.2 Sequoia sempervirens | reverse complement strand
AGAGATTTCATAATTTGATGAAAATATTTCCTATGTTAAAAGGACGACTTTATAAGGGAAATAATTCAGTTGCAAATAATAAGGGAAATATGTGCTAAGGCAAAAACGGGACGCCTAGCATAGGAGTCATTTAAGTTTTATTAAATATTTCACTTAAATCTTTTAGTGAAATATTTGCAAGTTGTAAAATATTCCTCTTAAGTCTACCTTGGATGCCTAGTCTTGGAGGCTTGTGACGATTAAATGAAAATGCAAATACAAGAGAATGTGAGTTTCATTTGGGGCGTCCCTTTTGGAGGGAAAAGTGGTTTTGAATTTTTGGGTGAAAGTGCTATGTATACAGGGCCTTGCTCTCTCATTTTCATCTATTGTTGCTAATATACAGTTATGCTATTGAAATGCTTTCAGAGCTTGCTTTGAGGAATGCCTACCTCCTAGTTCTTTCTCTTGGTTCCGTGCTTGAAAGATAGCACCTAGCTGAGTTTTCAGAGACTGCTTTTCATTCAGACTAGCAGACAGAGCATCAAGGTTGAAGATTTAGAGTTTTATCAATTTTGCTTTGCTGGTTGGGGTTTTGGCTGTAGTAGTTTTTAATTCATATGTCATTGTACGATTTTTAGTTGCTTTTGGGTAGTCTCTAATTCTCATTCAATGCCCTAAGCGCCACCTTTTGCAAAGTTTTAAGTTTTATTAAATAGGAGTCATTTAAGTTTTATTAAATATTTCACTTAAATCTTTTAGTGAAATATTTGCAAGTTGTAAAATATTCCTCTTAAGTCTACCTTGGATGCCTAGTCTTGGAGGCTTGTGATGATTAAATGAAAATGCAAATACAAGAGAATGTGAGTTTCATTTGGGGCGTCCCTTTTGGAGGGAAAAGTGATTTTGAATTTTTGGGTGAAAGTGCTATATATACAGGGCCTTGCTCTCTCATTTTCATCTATTGTTGCTAATATACAGTTATGCTGTTGAAATGCTTTCAGAGCTTGCTTCGAGGAATGCCTACCTCCTAGTTCTTTCTCTTGGTTCCATGCTTGAAAGATAGCACCTAGCTGAGTTTTCAGAGACTGCTTCTCATTCAGACTAGCAGACAGAGCATCAAGGTTGAAGATTTAGAGTTTTATCAGTTTTGCTTTGCTGGTTGGGGTTTTGGCTGTAGTAGTTTTTAATTCATGTCATTGTACGATTTTTAGTTGCTTTTGGGTAGTCTCTAATTCTCATTCAATGCCCTAAGCGCCACCTTTTGCAAAGTTTCAGATTTTTCTGTAGAATCTTCAATTTTATCTTGCAGGTTGAACTTCCTTGGGAGTCATGCCATGCTTGGAGTGTATTGGAACTTGTGCAATAAACATTAGTTGGAGTTGGGTGTTGTTTCACAACCTTGCATGGGTCACCATCATTCTTAGAGTCCTTTGCATCTTGTCATGTTAATGGGAAGAGTATTGTTTGAGTTTTGGGCATTCTTGAGTGATCTTAGCTTGCTGGTCTTGATTATCTGTTTGCTGGTTTTATATCAGATTTATAGAAGTTCTGGTTTTGGGCTTGATTTCATAGCTGGGAGGTCATGTGAAGTTTGGGAGACATTTAATATCATTTGCAGCTTCTTGGATAGCTCTAATACTTGTTTACTTGCAGATTCACTCAAATTGTAAAGCTATTTCAGTAGTACTGATCAGCTCTTTCACATTTCTGCTTTTTATCTTGTATTCTGTTGTACCCAAACCAAATTTTTTGCTTCATCAAGGCATTTTGCATAAAATAGTCTAAATCTTGCTAAATGAATGTAAAATACAGTTTTGGGCAATATCAAGCATGGAGTTTTTGTCAATATTTTGTCAGTCAAAATCAGTTTTATTGATCAGAACCTGAAGCAGAGACTCAGAATGGAGCTTTTCACGATGGAGGAGCATCTCACGACAACATTTCATGTTGCACATGGTCATTTCAGTGGTCAAAACAGAGTTTTCAAAGGTTAAAATATGAAGTTTTTCAGAGGAAAAACAAAAAAGCGCACCTGTAGACCAGGGGCGCCCTTCTTTTTGAAGGTCAAGATTTTGTTGAAAATGCTCATACATACAATTCATCTCTTCAGAATTGGTCTGGCTATCCAATGAGCTATCCAGCAAAGCTTTCCGAGACCCGCAGTTCTGGCAACCAGCGACAGAAGTTGAAATTCCCAAAGTTCCAGATATGAGAAAATTGTTCTTTTCCAGCAAAAGCGGGCCTGTAGCTTGAGGGCGCCCATCTTAAAGGGGGGGTGGATCTTGGTATTTCTGGAAGCTCATGCAGTCAATCTCTTCTTGACTAGTTCGCTCGTCCAACGAGCTATCAAACGCAGTCATCCGAGTCTCAGAGCTCCGGCAGCCGACGTCTAAAGATGGGCTTATAATGAAATTTTCACATCTCAGAGCTTCTTCGTTGTGTTTCCAAGGCAACTACAGCTCAGGGGCGCTGGTTAAAATGACCCTTAAGATGGCCAAATTTGCAAACGAAGTCTTCCTGACATCAGTACTGCTCTAGTCCAGCTTCGCATTGCATCATCCTGCCTGTCGATCCGACGTTCCAGGTGATCGTAGCAGAGGTTCTACCAAGCACGTAATTTCACGGGCGAACCAACATAAAATTTTCATTGTATTTCTACAGTCCAAAGGCGCCTAGCCTTTAGGCCTGTCAGATGAGGTCGTTCGCGTTCGAAGTCTTCACGAGACTTGAGCGTAATTACTTTATCTATTCAACGAGCCCAGTCGTCAGCCTTCGGGATTTGGCAAATGCTCGTACGTGCGAGGTCTTTGGCGAAATGCTGAAAAGTGAAGACATCCGGAAAATGGCTAAGTATGGAGTGGATATTTTAAATAAAATACGCACTGGCATTTTTGAGGTCTTAAAAGCAGTTTTCTTGCTTCGTCACCTCTAGAGACGTCTCTTGTAGATCCTTCTGGCTGTCCGTTAAAACAAACGTGGCTCGAATCGGGTTATCCCAACTCTAGATATCAGAGGTCAAAATAGGGCATCTGGTTGAGAGTTCAACTTTCGTCAAAATGGTGTCAGTGCAACTGTGGCTTAGGCGCGCTTTTACTTTTGAGGCCCTTAATGCATTTTTCAGATGCCTTGTGTATATTCGTTGGATACAAAATGTCTCCAGTCATGCAGTGAGCTTGGTTGCCTGTCAGCAGGGTTCACCATTCGCCGTCAGCAGCCGTTTTAAGTGTCAGATGGCAATTTAGGAAAATGGTTAAGTCTGGAACCCGTAAATGAATTTAATCAAGGGCGCCTAATTTTTCAGGGTGTTAAATGATGGATTTTGCAATAGTGTCTCCCAGCAGACATTTCTTCCTTGTTCAGTAGGCTTTCCGATGAATTCTCCAGCTCGGTCTCAGCATCTCTTGGTCACCCGGAAAACAGTGGCGAAGATGGCCAGTCATAACTTTGTCACCGGCTATAAAATAGGAAGTTAATACAAAGTGCAATATCTTGAGCAAATGGACACCTATGAGCTCAGATGATGACTTTTTGGAATCGGTGAAATCTAATGGTGAATCCTAAAGCTTCATTCAAATTGTCAACTGAAGTTAAATAATATTTAATATTTATTTTGCATATTTTGGCATTAAAATGGCGAATCTCTAAAATTGATGCCTTTGCAAATTGCATGATGAATATTAATTTATTATTATTTATTTCCGGACTCAGTGTCAATATCAGTGTAACTGAAAGGGGTCCAATCAGAAGCCTTCTATTTTCAGCTGAGGTTTTAAATCTTGCAGTCAACAAGTTGGTGCGAATTTTCTCTTATTTAAACATGGCACCTTCATTTATTTTTCACCAAGCTTCAAGAGAAATTCGTATTTTTAAAGAGAAATCCATATTTTCAAACAAAATTCGTTTTTCTTCAAGCCAAAGGCGTGTTTTTCAAGAAAAATTCATATTTCTTCAAAGCAAAGACGTATCTTCAAGGAAAATTCGTAATTCTCAAGTAAAGGCGAATTTTAGCAATCAAAGGCGAATTCATCATCAGTTCACAAAGGCGATTTCATCAAACACTTCTTTTTGCAGGTTAAAGTTCACATTCATCAGCAAATTTGAAGAATAGGGGCGATTTTCACAAAAGAAAGAGCTTATTAAAAATGTCTTTTTCCTCCTTGTTTCTTAAATTTCTCTCAGTTTTCAATTCGCATGTTCCTGAAATTGGCAAAATTCGACAAGTCTCAACATTTGGATCATTTCTATATAGCTTCCTAGAATTAAAATCGTGCGTTTGATTTTTCAGGAATTTACAGCAGAACGGTAGTTTCTTACGGTTTTAATTTTCTCAAGAAAACTCTTTGCATGGTCAGTGAAAGTCAGTTACGCATTTCAGATTACGGGTTGTCTTAGAATTTTTTGGATGAGAGCCATATCTCAGATTTTTCGCTGAAAATTGAAAGCTTGATAGGCTATTTTTAGCCTCGGCAGGGTATTTTTAGCTTTCCAGAAATCTTGTCAGAACATAGTCAAGTTCACAGTCAACAGGAGTTTTAGTCAGATTTTACATAGACTGAATTCAAGACCAAATCGGTCTTAATTCATGATTTCGTTAGAAAAGAACCGACTAATATCTACAGAGGAGATGTTGGCCATCACTTCAGTTACGGAGCCGTGTGATGTCCCCTCGCTAGACAGTTCTCGGGAACAGTGTGTTAGCCCGTTATTGGACCCTTGTGGGCTAGCTGGATTGGTTAGAGGGTCAGTGGTACTTTCTGGAGAGGTTGATTGTTCTTGTTTTCAGAGGCCAGTGATTGGATCACAGCGAGCGTTGGCATTTCAGGAGTCCACAGCTTCTGACGGCACAGGAATATTCAGAGTTTTGAGCGAGTTATGAATTTTTAAGTGATTAAGTTAATTATTTAACTTAATACCTTTTATTAAAGTCACATCGACTTTAATATATTTTATATCACTTAAATTATTCTAAAAGGTGATTTAATATTTTAATGACTTAAAATATTAAAGTGCGCTCAAGTATTAAGTCTTGACTATTGAAAAGGACTTAATAAAATATTAAAAGATTTAAATGATTGCTAAATGGCGTATCTTCTTGGAAATGCGTGCCATTTAGGTATAAAGCAATCTTTGGCAATAGAAACTCATCTTTGACAATTTCACTTTGCCTTGTGCTATTTTTTCCTGTGCATTCTCCTGTGACCAGGGTTTGAACAATTTGTCCATTGAGGAACGATAACTCTTCAGTGTTGAGTGCTTTTGAGGCTGTGAAAGATCAGCTGAATCAGTACAGTTGAGAGCTTCACACAGAGGTTCTACAGGCTTTAAACAGAGACTTATTATTCAGTATTCAGTATTGGCAGTACAGAAGAGGGTTTCTTCATTCAGAGGCGCTACCTTCATCAGATCTGTGGTTCCAGCAGAATCATTACATCACTTTCTCTTGGCCGTACATTTACATTGAATTTTGTGCTTCCTGGAGGAGGGCGTGTGAAGCCAGAAGCTAGGGCGCTTCCTTTTTGGCACTTCTTTGAGCTTCATCATGGGCGGCTGCTATTAGCAACTCATTGTATCTAATTTCTGAGTGGGAGAAGTTACTTCTGGAGGCTAGGCGTGCTATTTTGCTTGATTTCACCATTTCCGGCTGTCAAACTAGCAATTTCTTTAATTAAATAATCTGCAGATATCCTGGTATGTGTATCATTTGCAATCTATTTGTCACAGTAAAATAATGCAATTTACACTTACATTCTGAAGCAAATAGTAGTAATTTACATTTTATGAGCATTTATGATGTGCGCCCCTTCTCTTCTGTCTATCAAAAATTCTCTAAAAAACTAAATAACACCTAAAGACTTAAGAAAAATTGGGGTTTTGAGTTGAGAGCCAGCAGGTCTCATCACAAGCCGCCAAAGTTATGAGTCAGTGAAATGCTAGTTTGAGTGTGCAAAGATTGCCAAGATTGCTCAAGTTGCTGACATTTAGATGCTGATGCAGTTGACAGCCTCGTTGAGGGATTGATTGTTCGAGATCACGATCAGTAGACTTCAGTTCCTACCTCTCAGAATAGACATTTTACATAGGAGATAAACTTGGCGTTACTTTCTCAAGTTAACTCGCTATCTTATCTCATGCATATCTATTTTGAGATTAGCTTTACACACTTGGAGTTTTATTTAGGGTTTTCCGTTAACTAACGGTAGTGTTCCAGTTAACATGCTTTCAATAAGGATGTGCATGCTTGCACAATTGTCCATTTTTAGATTAGATGTTTCGGCTAACTGATGGTAGTTTTCCAGTTAGCTGTATAGTTTACTTTATTAGGGTTTAGTAATAAATCTTGCATGCATTGCAAGACTGTAGTTGACTCAAGGTGATTTTAGGGTTTCCTACACCTTTTGATGTCTATAAATAAGAGTTTTTGCTCATTTGTACATAACTTTTGCACGAGAGAGAAATATATGATGCGCCTACCTTGCCCTCAATATTGCTCGTTCTATATCTGTTCATGAGTATTTGCTATTATGATGAATTGTTATGCCACATAGGGTTTCATGCAATTATGATGGTGAATTCTTGCTTTAGTTAGATATAGTGGCTAGTTGATCGTAGATTGTATGCGTGGCTGCCAATGCAATTTATTATCCTAGTTGGCTATCCTTCATGTTTGTGTTCAATAAAACTTGTTCCAGTTGAGTCGATAGATGGCCACCTTGCCTTCAAGTTGAGAATCTGTTCTTGGTTATCGTATGATGTGTGTGAATAATAAACTTATTTAGATTGAGCTGATAGTTGTGCCACCTTGCCTTCAAGTTGAGAATCTGTACTTAGTTTATCGTATATTGTTGTTTCCAATAAACTTCTTCCCAGCCGAGCAAATAGTTGTGCCCACCTTGCCTTCACGTTGTGAAATTGTACCTAAAGTTTATCGTATAGATCATCCCTGCTCCATTTCCTCATGCTCTGTTTTCTTGAGGAAACTGGATAGATTTAAAGTAGTTAGCTTAGTTGTAGTTAATGATCTGGGAAACCAGAAAATCCTTAGCTGCAACGTTCTTGGTTTTCTTAACCTTGTGCCTCTTCCAGATGAGAACAAAAAGATAGGACTTAGATTACTTTTCTTTTCCACGCATTCCAGCACTACGAGGGAGCTTCCCCTCCTAATTTGAAGAGCACTCATTACGCAATGTGCATAGCTATCCGTACAAACTTGCACTCCAGAGGTGTTAGTTTTTATGCCAACATATTCCCACTTTTAGTGGAAGAGGATGGCTATGCCGCCTAGTTTACTTTCAGTTTAATCAATATCATTCCCGCCATTGGTGGAAGAGACAAGCCTCGCCATCTATGCATTGTACTGGGGTCGGCTTGCTGCCTTCTTTACTTTCATCATTCATATTGCTGATCGGCTATGCTGTCAAACCACTCCCGATGAAATGCACGATCGAGTTGCATACTCTTTACTTTCAAGCATTGTACTTCTTTTAGTTTGAAGACTAACAATCCCCGGCACCATATGCTCACACCTTGCCCAACATTGGGATCCTGGTGTACATTCTTGGTGAAGGGTTACATTCCAATGTTGGTTTATAATTTTGGCTAACGCTGACAAGTGCCTTGTTGAAGTATTGTTGCAAAATTGAAAAAAAATTACAAGGGGGTCATTTCAAGGGACACCTCTGCTTGACTTTGATAGTACCCCTAAAAGAGTCAAGATTACAATAACATGATCACAATCTCTAATTCATGAGCAATCAACAAGCAAAGAAAAACCTAAAACAACTGCTTCAAACTAAGTTTGTTTGCTGCTCTATTTGATAAAATGATACATGAATTAATAATAGAGATGACAATGCATGCCAAATACAGGAGTAAAATATAGTTTTATTTGCACATGAAATTATTATAGAAGAAGAACAAAGATGGTCAACCAAGGATCAAAGTTGATCTGACTCGATCATACCCCTTTCCTTTCCAATACACAGT
Organism: Sequoia sempervirens; assembly: GCA_007258455.2. NCBI lineage: Eukaryota > Viridiplantae > Streptophyta > Pinopsida > Cupressales > Cupressaceae > Sequoia > Sequoia sempervirens. The sequence goes on along the minus strand of VDFB02061365.1, from coordinate 6,087 downwards.
CCATTTAAAGGATCTGACAATTGCCAAGAGGAACACAACCATCAATCAACTGACACTTATAACTACCCAAAGCCGACAAAAGTGTGCCTAAATCAGAGATTATCAAATTGTATATTTTATGAAAAATACCCGCATTGGGTCATTACACATGTTCTTAGACATGTGGCCAGGATTACATGTAAATATTAACTTGACCTGTCCATAGCAATCTACCATCATCAGCATGACTCTGCTTAAACTTGGAGGTGCTGTGAAAGCCAATTGTGATCAAGGCTGAGATAGCAACTTCCAGTGTTGGTCTGGCCTAAGAATCACACATGGATAGCTATAAATGTAGTTTAATCTCACATCCCATATTACAGTTGATCTTGATGCCTATTTATGGTCATATATACTCAACAATGATTGAAAAGTCTGAAATACTCCACATAATCTATAATGATTATGATCTATCCAAAGATTCAAATCAAATTCACAGTTCTGGAGGCAAACGGTTTCTGAGTTGCAGAGATGAAGTTTTGAGATGGGCTAATTCAACCAAGAAAAGGACTTTCAAACAAATTTGATGCACATATGCAGACACAATAAATTTGTGCTTATGCAGAATAAAAAGATAAAAATATGAGAGAATGGAAAGATAATTGAGAAAAAAGGGTGAGAATTTATTTGTGGAACATACCTGCAATTTGCTGTAGATATACCCAAGTGGCAACAAGAGGAGGAGGAATGCCCACTGTTTAACACAAAACTAGAGTTTAGTACATTACATTAAAGCTCTGTTTCAGTCCAGACAAGACAATCAACAGAGATAAGTATCATGGAATTCATTTCAAATGTACATTAAATTTCTGATGGAGAAAAATACCTGCACTAGGCAGAGAACAACAATAATGCCCAAAAGGCTGAAGAAATTTGCCAATAGAATATTAGAAATAAAAGGAAGAGAGTCATCAATTGTATACTGATCTGAGGAAAATCTGCACAAGACATTGGCACATAAATTAACCAATAATTAGAGGTATAGTTGCTAGTCGACTGAAAATTTTGACAGGTATCAGACCTGTTTAATATCCGGCCCCTAGGGTTGCGATCAAAAAATGACACTGGTGCATAAATTATTTTGTTCAATAGAATGTTGTGTACATGGATAGCAGCACGTAGACCTCCAAAAGCAAATGAGAAAGCTCTGGCTAGGGTAAAGAAAGAATTGCAGGTAGCAATAGCTGCGAGCACACCCTATGAACAAAAGAATTGATCAGTAGCAAGACCAAATGATTAAAAGAAATTAGACTAGAAAATAAGTATTATTAATGTGATCTTTAGTACTGAGAAAGGTTAAGAAATGGATAAATCTAAAATATGGCAGTCTATTTCAAGCAAAATCCTCAATGCTAAATCAAAAGAACTACACAGAAGAAAAATTGTCTGAATCCTGCAAATGCTTGGGTTAAAACAGTAAATAAAACATGGGCAATCACCAATACCAGGAAAAACGAAGTGGATTGTGGATCATGTGGATTTTTTAATGCGCTATCTACCCAGTGTGACAGCCAAAAATCATTTCCATTTCGAGACAGCTGCATAAGAAATGTGGCAATCACAATAGTAATGACAATGTGATCTTTAGTACTGAAAAAGGTTAAAAAATGGATAAATCTAAAATATGGCAGTCTATTTCAAGCAAAATCCTCAATGCTAAATCAAAAGAACTACACAGAAGAAAAATTGTCTGAATCCTGCAAATGCTTGGGTTAAAACAGTAAATAAAACATGCGCAATCACCAATACCAGGGAAAAGGAAGTGGATTGTGGATCATGTGGATTTTTTAATGCGCCATCTACCCAGTGTGACAGCCAAAAATCATTTCCATTTCGAGACAGCTGCATAAGAAATGTGGCAATCAAAATAGTAATGACAATCAACCAGCTGGCAAATTCTGCGTAGTTCCTGTTGCAAAAATTGGATTAGGAAATTGGATGAAAGTTAACAAGTTCATTGTGGACTATAATAAAGGTGTATTCTTCTCAAAAAAGGTAATAAAACATTTCCAAAGACAAGAAATGGAAATCATATCAAATGCCATTTAAAAAGAATGTAATGGGATTTTGATTTCAACAACAAAATACTGCAAGTTCAGAAGCGTTATCCACCGGTACACATAGTACTGGACTCTTCCTTCTTTCCTTGTTTCCTCCTCAAAAATTTCTGCAGTGTCTTCTGAAGAACAAAGGTCCATATTTTCATTTCTTTCACACACAGGTTGGATTTCATCTTCTGAATTATTTTGCAAAGTCTGTCCATTGGGATTGATAATTCTAACAGATGCATCACTCATTTCATGATGTGACTGAGGGATAAATGATGACTGAAATTCTGTAGAACAGCTAGCCCACTTTATAGTCCCCTTCTCCATGACTATGACCATATTTGCCATATGAATAGCCTGCACAAATGAAACAAGTAATCTAAAATTTGTAGTAATGGATTTGATGGGATGAAAATCATACCTTACTATATTAGGAACTAATGGATGTGGTTTTGAACAAGAAAACAATATATATGATATCCAATTTATTGCTATAATATGTTAATAAGAAACTAATTAAGTGCGAAAGTTATCTCATAACTGAAAATAGTTCTAATCGTGGCACATGTTGACAAAATACTATCTAAGTATTTTCTGATTGTATTGAGGAATATTTCAAGCATTTACCCTAACACTCAAACAAATGGATAATGCAAAAAATGTCATGTCCCCTTCTCAGTGACATCTCTCAGACGACAGGATTGGCCTATCATACAACCCTCGTAGGCCGATGGACTGGATAGGGGGTCATTTCGGAGCTTGGCTCAGCTTCAGTCAGCAGGGATTGATCAGTTGTCTTTCGTTCTGGCTCGATCGGAGGTCATTTGCAGAATTGCTATTTTTAGCAGTTCTTGGCAGGCAGTGTGGGACCACTGCTATTTTTAGCAGTTTGGCTGTGGCGGCATCAGGAAACACTTCAGAGTTCGTCAGCATCAGACGGATTGATCATCGGGTTAGAAACGAGGGAGATATTAATATTTGATCATATTGATTAAATATTAATTAATTAACGTTTATAATATAAAGTTATAATTTAATATTATAACTTAAGTGTTTATTCCTTGAGGGGTGCGCCATCATGAAAAGGGGGCCAGTTGACATTTAAATAATATTTAAATATCCAGTGGGGAAACTATGGAGAATGGAAAATATTAAAATATGAATATTTCATTAAAACCCTATTTTCAAGGGAATCGCACTTTTCAGTGTATTTGAGGATTTGCCTTGGGAATTGAGCCCATTATGTGATTATTGAGTTTGATATTGATCAATTTTTGGTCTGAGCCTGAGACTTAGGGTTTCACGTTCGATTCCTTGGAGAACGAGCCATCTCCAGCGGGAAGCAATTCAGAGAGTGTGCAATATCACTTGATTTATTGCAAACAGAGGTTTTCTTATCCAGAGAAAACTATAGAGCTTCAGATATTGTATTTGTCAGAGATTCTTCAGAGGTTTTCATCCAGATACCATTTGTTCATCAAGGCGCCCATCTCAGAGATCCAAACTTTGCTTATTGGAGAAGTCCGTACCATATTCAATGCTGATCTGACAGGCCGTACATTTCTGTCAGGCCGTACCAGCAATAAAGGACGTGTTCTTTGTCTAACTCATACGCCTATCCTTAGTTCTCATTCATTCACCATCTGGAGGCGCTGGGAGTTGCTGGAGATATTGGGAATCAACAGACTGGAGAAAGACCAAGCATTTATGATAGCCGTACAATTCTGTACCTTTCAGCTGTGACAGCCATCACCAGGTTTTCTCAATAAAATTCATTCTTTTACCTTGCATGTTTCAAAATTGCATTGTACTGTTTCCAGTTGAAGAAATAAAAGAGGCGCATTCATCTTAGCTTGTATTTGCTACCTTATTGAGGATCTAGTATTTTATTAAGAATTTATTTTAAATTTCTGTCAAAGCCGTACTGTCATTAAATGCATTGAAAACACAAAAAAATTGCAAAAACTTCAAAGCGTCGAGGAAAAACCTAAAATATCCCGGTTAAGAGCATTGTCGAGGAGGAAGCCGGGGGGTTTCCTGGGTGTGAGTATCGAGCTTGGTCGCCATCCTAGGGTTTGGCCATCACACAGCAGGAGGAAATTGATACATCTGGTACTACATGCCTTGCTTGAGAAAGACAGCAGGTTTGAAGCTGACGGTAGGAAATCATGTGGGTGAAGCCTTGGGGAATGATAGGTGAGAGCAGATATACCAGGACAGATGTCCTCATAACAGCAGAGATCGGGGATGATCTTGAGGGTCTTACTCACCTCAGAGATCTTAAAATGCGGGACAATGTCGATCGGCAAGGTGTATTACGGCGGTGGCACGCTGCGAGAGAGGTTAGGGACTTCCGAGGAGACCCGTCTACATCGTGATGATGGCGAGTGATCTTTGGAGTCCGCGAGGAGAGCACCTAGGACAGTGTCACGGACAGCTGATAGGCCTACAAGGCCTACGTTCACGAGACAGGAGCCCGATGAGGCTATGCCAGAGGAGGATCGGGATGATTTGTTTGCTGATAACCTTATGGCAGCAAACGAGGAGTGGGAGTTGATACCTCCTGCAGTCAGAGAACGGAACACTTTTGACCGTTTTATCACACAGAGGCGTGAACACAATAGGGCTCGTCAGGATTGGAGACCCCGACAGCAGAATAATGACCTCAAACATGCAACTAACAGGTTGAATCACGGTAGCTCATTTTGATGTGGGTGGAAGATATTTGGCAAGCTTGGACTAGCAAGCTTGATACATTCCTTACCTTGCGTCCGATGGCTGAGAGAGACGCTATCCGTTACGCTACACTGCACCTCGAGGGAGTAGCTTATGATTGGTGGCATCACGGTATGGTGACGCTACATCATGATAGGATCACTTCATATCAGGAGTTCGTAGACATGTTGGTTGAGAGATTTGATAGGAAGGATCCGGAAACTTACTTCAGAGATTTGGCACAGTTGAGGCAGAGTGGCAATCTCGAGACATACATCAGCGACTTTCAGAGACTTTCCGTCATGGTTCCGAGCATATCTGAGAGGCGGTTGGTAGTTCTCTTTATGGAGGGTTTGACAGAACCACTTAAAGGCTGGATAAAAGCCTTTGATCCTCCATCACTACGGGAGGCGATGAGGAAGGCACGTAACATGGAGTTCGCAGCCCCGGCAAATAAATTTAACTCCAGAGGTTCTTCATCGTTCCGAGACAACAACGGGTTTAATAAAAACAATGACAAATCTGATTATAACAAAAACAAATCAGATTATAGAAACGATTCGAAGGGTAAATCAGCCTTCCCACCCTTGGATCGTGAGGCCCTGAATGACCTTCGCAGGAAAAAGTTATGCTTTTGCTGCAAGGGACCGTATGATGCCAATCACGATTGCCCTCTAAGACCTAAGGGCAAGGCGAATCGTGTTATGTGGGCATACTATGAAGACTCCGAATCAGAAAATTCAGAGCAGCCTGAGCATTCAGATGAGTCAGAGATAGAGACTCCAGAGCATAGAGTGGAGGTAGAGCCCGAGCTTCAGATACAGGAGGGCAGATTGTCTAGCATTCAGCAGGAGGGTGCTTTCCGGCTCCGTGGTGTATTAGCAGGTCAGAGGGTCATTACCCTATTGGATACAGGAGCTACACATAATTTTATTGATGCTAGGTTCGTTGAGAAACGAGGGCTTATTACAGAGGAGTTTGAGGGCATCAGAGTCAAAGTGACAGATGGGTACACTTTGAGATGCGAACGCATGATTAGAGATCTTCCATTACGCTTGAACAACTATGAGTTCAAGGCAGATTATTATGTTGTCAATATGGGAGACATTGATTTAGTATTGGGAATGAAGTGGTTGCACTCATTGGAGGAGGTCACACTTCGTCTCAAGGATATGGAGATACGTTTTGAGGTCGACGGGAAGACTCACATTCTTAAGGCAATATGGGACAGCGACCTTAAAACAATTTCCTTTCGCCGAATGGAGCGGCTCATGCGTCATGACAT
>VDFB02061364.1:0-11337 GCA_007258455.2 Sequoia sempervirens | reverse complement strand
GGGAATGATACATCCCCAAAAAACATGAGGATAAGGAAGGATACATCCCAATGATGATGATAAAAGTGTTGTTGATGAGGGAAGGATACATCCCAGAACAACACCAAAGGATAGGGAAGGATACATCCCAATGATGATTGGATCAAGGCTTGCAACAAGGTTGGAAACAAGACCAAGGATGTGATTTGAGGATTTGTGCTAGATTGAATGCATGAGGATTGTATTGAGATGTAAGATGGTTGAAATGAATGAAAATGATGAAGGAAAAGATGCGTAGAATAACCAAATATGATTAATTTAAACAAATTAAGAGGAATATGATATAGCAATGCACATGAGATGAAATTCAATGAACCTAGGATGTGAAATGAGATGTAATCCTAATGTGATTTTCCATTGTCAGAGCATTGATTTTTGGTATAGCATAAGAAACCAGGTGCTAGGGTATATACAACCAAGGCAGACTAGTGTCTAATACATAAAATAAACACAACATATAAGAAGGCTATTCCAACACCCCAAAGTCATGAAGACCTTGGCCGGGCTAGGAATTGGAATAACCACAAGTATAAGAGGATGCCCCAACATAACAAAAGACTATAGTGATCTTGGTGGGTACAACGCTGGACAACCAGGAAGATATCAAGAAATAAAAGATCAATATATGCTCGTATCTTAACCAGTCAAAACACGCCATGATATGATAGATCAAGGTGACCTTGACAAGGTATGATAGGGAGCTCAAATGATAAACAAAAGCCAAAAGCACCAAAAGATCCCAATCAATTTCAAACATCCTTTGCCATAGGATCAAGAGGGTGGATGGGATGGATGAGGTATGTTAGGAAGGATGCATCCTGTTGAGACCAAAGATGGATACTAAACTAAAAGATCAATATGATGTAGGATATTCAAAACTGATTAGATCTGATGATATTGGTGGATCTCTTCTGTTAAGAACTAGCTAGATAGGGGCAAGCTTGATGACATGACATGAGACACGAGACACAAGAGACAAAACTGACGCACCCTAAATACCTAAGGGCTCAGGGGTTGATCAAAGATTATCCTTGCCTATGTGAAAGCGCAGAGCCCTCGTAGCTCGATAAAAATTTGATGACGATGGAGACCTCGATGGATGACGTCATGGAAAAAATCCCTGAGGTGGATGAAAAGATTGACCTTGCCTACGTGAAAGCGCAGGGGAAATGTAATTCAACAAAAGGCCAAAGACAGACAATGGATAAAGGATGATGAGATGACCAAGATAAGTGCATAAAATGATGAGACCTATATGATGAGACAAGATAGACCAGGTGGATTGGATAGGATGATGGTGATTGCACAAAGCTCAGGGATGGGATAGTTATCCAAATCATCAAAAGATGAATTGGGATGAGGATATGATGGATAGATAAGTGATGAAAAGTGAGAAGAGAGTGGAAAGATGTGTGAAAAAGGTGGGATTGATGATAGTGAGATAGATGGCATTGGATTGCATGGGGGAAGCCTATAGCTAGACACCAATGACAAGGGATTATGAGATAGTATGAAGATTTAGATGAAGGGTGATAAGCCTAGTTTTTGGTCTAGTTTTGGGTAGAATCTATAGTCTATTTACTGGCTGATGTCATGAACTTTTATGATTAAATGTAGGTATTTTCATAATGTTTCCCTCAAACCATTGACATTTGATATTATCCTATCTCTGCAAACTTTAATGACATTTGGCATATTATGTGGGTTAACTATATTGATTTTTCATGTGATTAATGAATGATTCTTAGAGTGGTTATAGATGTGCAGTTATTATGCATACTAACCTTGCCATACAGATTTAATACACCAAGTTGAGGAAGACACCACCAAAGACAAGTGAAGGCTTATCGACAGGAACCTTATCCTCTATAGTTGAAGCATCATTAGGTATGTTACATTCCTGCTCTTTCTTTACATTGAACTTTGGTGACCTCCTAATTCAGACTCTAACCACTACAGACTTACTCATTTTGATGCTTGGTAGCTTCTCGAGCTTACAATCGAATGTGCTATTCACTCAAATCCAATTTAGAAAATTACTAATTGTTGAATGGAAGTGAAGAAACTAATAGTCATTCCTCCTATATTTATTGAATGATGTGATAGTAACAACCATCAATTCCCAAAGAATACACATGCAGAAAATGGTGACAATTTGTTGGCATGCATAGTATCATTGTTTATTTCATAGGTGCATGGAAATCTGCATATTATGCTTCATGATTACCAACAATTAATTCTCCACATACACGAAGATCAATTTGATTGCTCCCACAAAGACCATACCATTAATTACTTGTTGGTTGCAGAACTAAATGGCTATCACGTTCTTGTCTATTGATTTTGAATGTCATTTGTTGATCCTTTGTTGAGATGGTAGATCAAACATCTCACGTTGAGCTAACTGACTTTGAATTTCAACAGTTCTCCATTCGTTTGCCTCCCCCCAATAGCACTCATCCAAATAAGAAAACACCTCACATGTCAGTAGGTCTCATCCATTTCACTAGCTAGTGGATTAATCAACATGTGAAGATCTTGCCACTCTCACAACCTTTAATGAGCGTTCACCTTTTTTCCGTGAGCCAGCGGGGAATGATAGAGATTATCCCCTGCACTTGATCTTCACCATTGGTTTGGAACCATGGGTGGTGAGCCCGATAGTGGACATTGAACCCCACATTTGTATTAAGGACACACATCCTCATCTCACGATCTTCGCACAATGTAACTAGCCGACATTTATCATCTGCGAGTTGGAAGGGTATGGCCAGGATTATTTCCCATGATCACATATCCCTAAACCTGCACATACGACAATGTTAGCATTAAAGAAAGGGCCATTGTTAGGTCAATGATGGTTTAATCCTCAATGATGAATGACTTAAGCTTAAGTCATTTAGGAAAATATTTATTAGCCCCACATTAGGAAAAACATTAAAGTGGGCAACAAACTGGATGACTGGCACTCAAGACCAAAGGGGATGGTGGCGAAACGAATATGATGGCTCGAGTGACAACTTGGAAAATAGGGAAATAGCAGGGCAAGTCAACATGGAATTAGAAGAACAAAGGGTTTTCTAAGCCAAAACCATATCCAAGCCATGGGGACAAGGACTTTTCATGCTAATTAAGTCCATGGGCTACTCAAAGATTGAATTTTTTTTGGGGAGCTCCATCAGGGTATACGGATTTTCCTTGGTCAAACCACACTTTGGTAATCAAATCCTTAATAAAGAAATGAAATGAATGAAGAAGCAAATGATGAATAACAACATGAAAATTTCCTAAACGCACTAAAACCTTGTTGAAGAAATCTGAAGATATGTCAATGGCTGCTCCAGGATGTTTGGATTTTGCTTGATTGAATGATGAAAAATGCTTGAATACTTGAATGAAAATGAATGGGGGTTAAAATGAGAAGAAAAACACTTATTTATACACACTTATGCCCTAATTACCTAATAATACCTCATCACAAGCCAACATAAGGTTTTTTTGAATAAAAATTTGAAAGAATTTTTGAATTATTTTGACTTTGGAGCCAAGTGGGACTCATTTTCCACCCATGGTGAATGGGTCCCACCTTAGGCTTGTAAGTGGGTGTTGGGAATTAAGTTGAATTTAATGTTGTTTGTCAGGTTTACATTAAAAAATAGTGAAGACAAGCCTAGAAAAGTATAAGAAAGGTGTAAATAGTGAAGACAAGCCTAGAAAAGCATGAATTCTTGTTACAAGACTTTACAACACTTTAGAATATGACTTGATAAGGGATGAAAAGGTGATTTTTAGGTGAATTATAATAAGACGAGTCTAGAAAAGTGTAGAAATTTGTTACAACACTTCACAACACCTTTACAAGACACCATAATTTGAATATTTAGGACCTATTGTCCATGCATAAGTTACATTGCAACATTAAATCAAAGAAAGATAAGTCAAACATCACAAGAGAAAGACCTAAATAACCATGAAAATTTCAATGATCCATTTTTCTATGGTACAGAATGTAGCATGCAAAGTACCATGCAAAACCTAATGGAATGACCTAGGAAATTAAATTGAAATATAGAATAAAGGACTAAGAAAGTAAAAAAAAGAATTTGGGAGAATGATGAGGTCAAGAAAAGATCCAAACCCATAAAAATGTATTGTTTGGTTCCCATTGAGACTTATACACCAGTCTAGGTGATTCATTCCCAAACTAGGGTTTCTAGGTGGAAACAAGAATCTGATAGTTGTGAGTCTAAATCTCCTGAAATATGGAAAATATGCTATATTGGGACTCATATGCCACAAGTCACATATCAATCCAACTCTACTTTTTTAGAAGGGTAAGATTTGAATTAGGTCTCCAATATTTTCTCTTCCTTTCACACTTCATTTCTAGATATAAAACCCTAATTTGCAACCTATATGTGTTTTTTTGTGAAGATAACAACCTTGTGCCAACTTGATGACTTTATTCAACCTTACAACCTAATCCTCAAAGGATACTTTGTTGGCATATGGCTTCTAGTGTTGTCATTGATGGCAACCTAAGTCATTGACCTGGTCCACATGTTAGTATTAGACCATACCAGAAGACAGAGTGAAGAACAAGGTATGAAGTTGAGTTTGTCGATCCATATGCATTATTCATTTATCAATTTTGGTTGTGGATCTCAGGAAAGGTCTATGGGTATCTGGAATGTCTTATTCTCAAGTTTTGTGCTTTTGCATTAAGTGGTGTACGAGTTAGGAGACCGGTCATTCAATTTTTTGTTCATTAGTGTATGAAGGCCGACTAAGTAAATGTAGTGTGTTGTAGATGATCAAGGCGAAATTGTTTGAGGTACTTTTGGGTTTTTGGATTTTTTTTTGGGTCTTCATTATGTTGTGGCCAACTTTGGATGGTGCACATTAAAAATCATTTATTATTTGAGTCAAAATTTGGAAAATACTTTCTATTTTATTGAACCTGACATGAAGCGATTAAATCCTTGGTAGCAGATATATATAAGAGATCAGTTAATTCATTTTGGTGTGTGTATGTATGTGTTTGAAGTATGTTGATGCATATTGTGAATATTAGAAGGGTTGCAGAGTGATTATGCATAGTTTCACTTGTGTAGAAGAGGATTTTGTGAAGCAAGTTAAGGCAGAACAAAGTGAAGTGCAAAATCAGACAGAAGGTCCAAAATTTGATCTATGAGCTTAACTGGAACTGCATTTGTAGATGCTACTTTCTCAGTTCAACCTTTTGATGTAATCCAAATCTTTTGTAGGGAAGTGTGCCTGAATGCAAGTGCATTCCCATTTTGTAAAACACTTATATTTGAGTACTCAAATTGTGGATTGATCTCCACTGTGGTTTTTCCCCCAATAGGGTTTCCACGTAAAAATCCTTGTGTTATGGTGTTGTGGATGATTGCTTTATGTGTTCACATATTTCTCTTTGTTGAATGTTATAAGTGGTTTAAGGATTAGATAGATGATGTTAAATATTGTTGAACACTAATTCACCCCCCTCTTAATGTTCCCTGATTCCAACATCTTCAAGCTCCAAGACACCTAGATCTATAATCACACACCAAAGAGAAAAAAAACTTGTTGATTGTTAGGGAATAGGGGTTTCCATAAGTCAAAACCCATTTAGGTAATTAAACTGTGTGATGAAACAATGAAATATGAACATAAAACATGAAATATGAAACATGCACAATGATATTTTGAATAATTTTTTGGGATGTAAATAAAAAATCTAACATGAAGTGGCCATGTAGAATGTAGATCTTGATCTTGAACTTGGATATGAAAAAAATCTTGTAAATGGATCTCCAATGCTACATCACAACACTAGCTCAACAAGATGCTTGATGCTTAGTGACCTTGACATTATAATGGATCTTGAATTGCTACAACAAATGATGGAGAAATCTCCCCCTGAATTCCTTGGAAATGCTCTTGTAAACTCTCTTGACATTGTTGTGAAATCTTGGAATGCTTAACTCTTGAAAACTTAGGATGATATCATGAAGGATTATATGAAATAATTATTTGAAACCTTTTTTATTTAGGCAATACATTCAAGTTACCATTTATTAGATCCCAAAGGTTGACATTAATGAAATTTGAACTTAAAACCTTGATTTCCCACTTAAAACCCTAAAAAGGGGCCAAATGAGTGTCATATGCCACTTTTGGTCTATAGGTACCATCTGGATGGGACTCATACACCCAAGGTGGTGTATGGGTCCCACCATGCATTTTCAGGTGGAAGAAATATCAGGGAGTTGAGAAATTAAGTATATTTGTTGATTATGTCATGATCTTGATTGAAATATGTATTGAGATGCTTAATATAGGGTTTTAGGGGAATATTAATGATAATATGAAGGTAATAAATATAGGAGGGCCAAAAAATCAATGTGAAGGTGTAAATAAATACACTTTACAATATTAAATTAAGGGAAAATTGTAAGGAAATCTAGGAGCACATCTAGTGAAAACTCCATATAGTAGTGCCTTCGGTAATTTTCATTTCGATTAGGTTGCCTCACAGACACAAAAAACTATGTCCAAAATGCAGAATAGACAGTTCATTTCCTACATTGATCCATCTGAGAGAAACACATGTAGATTCAACAACAAGCATTAACAGATTCTACTACACGAACCAACAAGAATGAAAGATGAAACAGAAAACCAGAACAAAAATATTTATGTGGGGAAAATCCTTTTGGATAAAAAACCCCACACTCCAAAGATCGAGCCATTGTATTATTCAGCAACAAGAAGTTACAATATAGTTTCAGGCTCTTAGCCTTTCAGAGATTACATCTTGTTTATTCTGGATACAACTAGTAACAACAGATTTCCCTGTATAGTTTCTGATCACCCTCTCAAACTAAATGATCTTTGCACTATTACAATACCATCACATATACAGTGTAGATCAACATAAGAGAGGTCAAATAAGATTCACAATCAGAAACTCTCTCTTCTCCTTTGTTCTGGCCTCAAGGCCCCCCGGCCATACAACCAGCCTCTCGACCTTCACATCTCATCAACTCTTTGAGTCTTCTATTATGGCCTCATGGCTTCGGCCTTCTAGCCAGCCACTCTACCTTCACATATGTTTGCCCTTCACATCTATTCGCTCTCTCTCTCTTTCTTCTCTTCGGCTTCAACTCTATGAAATGGTTTGTTTCCAACTATCGGATCACAACTATCAAATCATCTAGCTCAGAAATGGTTCACATTCTGCTTTCTATGATTTGTCCATATCGTACCATGTCAGACAATCTTCACTTGGTCAATAGTGATCAACTTGTGTCGCATGTCGATGAGACACTAGAAGTGTCTCCCCGATGCCACAAGTCCCGATTACACGTCATCGCCAAGAGTCATCTCCATCGGCAAGAGGTTCCACCAAGCTCATAAGTCATACCGAAACCCATTGTATTCCTATCGGCATCCATCTGTCAGCAAGAGTCTCCTCATCGACATGATTGGCGAGACCTCTCACTGACCTCCAGTTGAACTCATCTGCCAACACTATCACTAAGACATTCAACTATTGCCAAGAGGTTTCACTGAGGCCTTCAAGTCACATTGATCTCAATATTGCCATCGACAAGACTATCGCAGATCGCCAAGACCTCATATCGAAGTCTTCAAGTCGCGTTGATGGAGAATTTATTCGATCGAGATAATCGCTCTTCGGGCCAAACATCCCATCAGTATCATGTTATACCAAAGATTCGACAATGCATATTTATCGCTTTTCCAAAACATCGACCGAGGTTTCAAGTCAGTATCGTAGCACCAAAATAATAGTCGCAAGACTTTTTGTCTTTCAATTTCAGACCTTTCACCGAAAAGCTCATGTGTCTACTTCAATTGGCAAGCTCATTTGACCTTCGCCAAGACCTCATGTCAAGTCTCCGTGTTACCTTATCTACCTCGCTAGAGTCATGCCTAACACATCCCACACCATTTGCAGACAAACGCCCATTGCCAAGACTTCATACTTAAGCCTTACATTACACCGATGACCCCTAACACTGCCAGCGACATTCCCTAGTCGCCAAGACTTCATAATGAAGCCTTACGTTACACTGATGACCCCTAACACTATTGGCAAGACATTCCCCAATTGCCAAGACTTCATGCCGATAGGAACAAGTCATACTGACCTCTTCATTGGCCAGATAGACCGAAGGTCATGTCGATATCGGGAAGACTTCCTATTGTCGCCGAGACTTCTTCCCGAGAGTTCAAGTCACCCCAAACCTGCTTATCGGTGAGACTTCTCCCAGTTGCCATGACTTCCTGCTGAATCCATTTGTTATCCCGAAGACTCTAAGTCACCATGAGTCTCCCCGAAGCCTGATAACAAACCCTTATGTCGCCGAGACATTCCACTTGGTAGGAGATTATAGTGAAGGCCACAAGTCATAGCGATAGGCTTCTTTAGCAAGACAAAAGCATTGTCTTGGTGACATGAGCAAACCAAAAGCTAAACTTCTAGTCGGCCAGAGAATAGAAATGTCCCAACGACTAAGCTTTCTCAGAGGTTTCAGCCTGTGATATTGAGGCATATTTTTCAAGAAAAATTAGGTATTTTTAGCTTAAAAGGGCCCTACATCCAATGTGAATGTGTAAAAGAATTTACAACACTATATCAAGGTGACATTGGGTCTATTTTAATGTTAACCATTCCCAAATTAAGTGTGAAAATGTAAACAATGACATTTTTCTAAAGTATACCTATTACCCCATTCAAGAATCTTCCCACATCTTATTATTATGTTTCTCCATTTTCTATTGCATAAAAATATTCATATCCTTATGATAAGAAAATTTATATTGAATCCACCATTACCATACCACTATGTTGGCCCATTTATCAAACTACTAAATATATTTCTTTATGAATGGTGTGTATTCTCTACTCTTACACCTTTATGTGATCTTGAGGATTAAGAAAATCACTCACTTTTTTTCTTGTCCATTATTATCCTAAGGAACCTAATATGTGTATGCTCTCTCCTTATGCTTCATGAGATATTGAGTGACAAAAAACATTTTGATCATTTATTTTAGGAGGTATTCCTAGGGATTTTTTTACCTTGAGGGGGACCTCAATTCCTATGTTTTGAAAAAGTATAAATAGCAAGAGGTAAAATGAAAGATGCCTCTCTTGGAAGTGAACTCCTTTCAATTTGGGATAAGCCTCTAAAAATTATATACCTTGGAGAATTGAATGTGGAGAGCGGGTTAATCTTTCCTCCTAACTATTTGACATTATTTTCTTTCATCTATATATTATACCTCATATAACCTTGAAGTATTTAGAGAAATCCCTATAGAAAATTTTCATTTGATCTTAGTAATTTCAAATTTTATTTTGTTTGGTGCATCACTGTTGAGGGAAAGTGCTCATATTTACCTCCATATGGTGAGATAGATTCTACTTTGGAAAAAGCTAGTCCTCCAAGATATAGGGTGTAATTAGGTACATGACCTTACATTCCCTATATATTCATTTATGTGGTCGATGGTATTGATAGTGATACAAGAGCATCCTTGGCTATAAAGAAATCATGTATCAACCAAAAACATTTATTTTATTATAATTTAGTTTGTAGCTATCTTAGATGTTTCTTCCACATCTTATCACTTTTTCATTTATTAGCTCACAAAGAAATATATAGATTCTACATGAGGTCATGTACAACATATATAGATTTTAGGATATTTGCATTTGTTTGCAAAAAGTTATTGCTCTCAAAATTTCACTGTCAATTCGTAGATAAAGCATTTAAAGCCTATTGGGATTAGTTTTCTTGTGTATACCATTTTTGAAATATGTGGAGCTTAATGGAACATCATTCAAGGGATTTTATGTCTAAGGGAACTTTCTTGGAGATACACAATTCATTTCATTTTTTGAAGGGTTATCTCTTCATGTTTTTTGGCTGACCAACACGTTTGATCTTGCATTAGTTTTGTAAAACCTTGAGACTGATTTAGATCATAATGAAGCTAGAGGTTCATATTTATATGGTCATTTGTAATTCATTAGAAGGAAGTTAGTCATGAAAGAAGAAATTTAGGATAGATAGTTTTTTTTGACCTTCTAGACTATGGATTTTAATAAGGTATGGTGCTAATTATTATATTTTTAATGCCCTTATTGTAACCCTGAGAGCTCTAAGCATTCTACATATAAAGTATATGGTGCATGTAAGATTGAAAGTTGTGAATTAGTGATAATCTATGTTTGTAGAATAATTCTTGTGTTATTTCTATTGTGTTGAACTATGGGCTTCATGGTTGGATAGTCCTTTCTAGACCCTCCATCCATGACTAGACCAACTGGTATCAAAGTTAGTTTTTGAGTAATAAGAAGGAATTCATTTTGTTAATAAGATCACCAACATGAGGCATCTCATAAGTGTTTTTAATCGACCATCAAGATAATTGTGACCTTGTAGCGAAATCATCAAATTGAGGTAGTTACACTAGATCCAAGGGGAGATGTGCCCCCAAGAATAGTTCAACTATAGAAAATGTTGGGGACACATGGATGAAATGTTAGAGATGATGTGGCTAATGAGAGTCTAATTGGATTATGTAGGAATCCAAATTTGACCACTCCCATATGGTCAAATCCATCTTTGTTACTTGTTTGTTCCATCGATATTAATTAAATGATTTATTTAATTAATATTTACCCTTTTCCTAAGGTTTCTAAAGTATTTAATTTAATATTTAAATACTTTACCTTTCATCCTTCTTCTCTAAATTAAACAAATATATCAATTTATTTAATTTAGTCATTTAGCCTTTTTGAATTTAAATAAATTTTAAATTCCCTCTTTTCTCTCTCCTTGTCACATCCTCCATAATCTTCTTCTAATCTGGATTAGTTTAAATAATTCATGATTAGGATGTGTACACCCTTAATCATGATTAATGTTGCATCCTCCATATTTGGCCACTTGCCTCTAAATCCTTATTAATCTTCGTAATCACCTGTTTGCACAACCTTAATCTAATCACATGCCATCTTTGGTATGTCCTCCAAGTCAACCTTTCATAAGGGTATGTGCATGATCATGATGGGCCAAAAGGTGGCAATATGATGGGTATCGACAACTTTTTCATCCAAAATTGATGAAACTAAAGGGTTTTAAAGGAGATTCTCAGCTTTCCACCAATATATATTATGCTTTACTTTGAATTTAATAAGTAATTATTATTTATTTCTATTCAAATTATGACTAAATTCCTAATTGATAGACTTTA
>VDFB02061363.1:0-14638 GCA_007258455.2 Sequoia sempervirens | reverse complement strand
GGTTAGAAACAAGGGAGATATTAATATTTGATCGTATTGATTAAATATTAATTAATTAACGTTTATAATATAAAGTTATAATTTAATATTATAACTTAAGTGAATTCCTTGAGGGGTGCGCCATCATGAAAAAAGGGGCCAGTTTGATATTTTATTAATATTTAAATATTTAGTGGAGAACTATGGAGAATTGAAAATATTAAAATATGAATATTTCATTAAAACCCTATTTTCAAGGGAATCGCACTTTTCAGTGTATTTGAGGATTTTGCATTGGGATTTGGGCATTATGAGATTATTGAGTTTGATATTGATCAATTTTTGGTCTAAGCCTGAGACTTAGGGTTTCACGTTCGATTCCTTGGAGAACGAGCCATCTCCAGCGGAAAGCAATTCAGAGAGTGTGCAATATCACTTGATTTATTGCCTACAGAGGTTTTCTTATTCAGAGGAAACTACAGAGCTTTCAGAGATTGTTATTTGTCAGAGATTCTTTAGTTGTTGCATCCAGTTATCATCTGTTAACTTGGGCGCACCATTTACTGAGGGTTATACATTGAAATTTGTGAAGGCCGTACAAATTGATTGCTGGTCTGACAGGCCGTACTTCTCTTCTTAACACGTGTTTTCATCCTTCTGGGTGAAACGCCTATTACACTGGTTCCAGAATACCTTCCTTGGAGGCGCCAACTTGCTGGGAGTCTTCAGAGATCATCATTTTGAAGGAGAAGAGCATTCATTAATTGGGCCGTACAGATCTGTACTTCTGTACCAGCAAAATACCAGGTTTTTAAATCTTGAAAATTCTTCATTTTAAACATTGCATGCTTCTGGGTATTATTGTAATCAATCGAAAATTTGAATAAAGGATACTGGCATTGATATTGTTGCATTTCCAGAGCTATTTGATTTTTAGTAAATTTATTTCCATTTATTAGCAAAATCGTACCTTCTCATTATTGCATCAAAAACACAAAAAAATGCAAAAACTTCAAAACGTCAGAAAAACCTAAAAATATCAGTTAGAGCATTGTCAGAGGGAAACCTAGGGTTTCTACACAAACAGAGAGAGAAAAACCAAAGCCAAAAGACCAGAATGGAGCAAAAATTAGGGGTCCCCATTTTGAATGGGGCGATGTGTGAAAAAGGTCACAACAGTAAGCAAACCCAAAGTAGGCAATGAAAGGCCATCATGCAGGCATAGAAAGATAGTGTGTTAATATTTTTGGATTGAAACTGTATGAGATTTTTTTACAACGACGTTTCGGATCATACACCATGATCCATCATCAGGATGCAATGTAGATAGAGAATTGTGAGGCTTTTTTTATAGTCTATTGTTTTTATTCTACCATCATTAACATATTATTATTTCATATTATTAATACATTAATTTGTTTTATTATTTTATTATTTCCTCTAGTATCATCTTATAATTTCTCTTAACACCATTATATTATATTTTTTAAATTTTAATGGACTTATTTTTAAAATGTTTTGACTTTTGATTGTTTCCTTCCATTGTCTTCCCATTCCTCTCCAATCCTTTGATCCTTTTACATCATGACATTTTGAACTCCGAGTCATTCAAATCTCCCCTCCTCACCTATTTATCTATCCAAGTCTACCACTTCATTTTTCACAATTCTCTATCTGCATTGCATCCTGATGATGGATCATGGAGTATGATCCAAAACATTGATGTAAAAAAATCTCACACTGTTTCAATCTAGAAATCTTAACACGCTATTATTATGGACTGTGGAAACTTCATGAGAAGAGAATCACACCAAAGGTGTTGTATATAAACACCTAATTCTCAAGCAAAGAAGATCCTAAGGAGTTGATAGGGTGCACACTAAAAATGGAGTTCTATTTTGCACAAAAAGCACAAGAAGACCCCAATAGGGTAGATTTCATAGAGACAATTTTGTGTGATGGTGCAAAATAAGAATGGAGTCTCCAAGAGAAAAGTTGAGAAAAAGGAGAAGCCTAACTTGCTTGAGTTGGAGGCTTGAAAGGCTAAGATAGGAGCTAGAGCTACAACAGAAACCAACTATAAGGGAGAGAGAATTGGAGGAGTGCAATCCTCAAAGGAAGAAGAGATCCTAGTTGGGGAAGAGGAGGAATTTATGGATCGTAAGGGAGAGGCTCTAGGGAGGTACAAAAAAGTGCTTGCAAGAGACACAAGGAGAGAGCAGAAGAGCAAAATTTTGTTCATGCAAGGCTTGGGTTTGAAGCCCAAGGGGAGCAAAAGAAGACAAGCCATTGGGGAGTTGAAGAATTTTTGTGGAGACAACTAAGAGTCACATTGACCATGAGCCTGAGTGCACAAGGTGAAAGGATGAGGAGAAAAGCTCGAAGGAGCCATCCCAATCATGATGATAGAATTGTTGATAAGAGGCAATTAGGCTCATGAGTGGAAAACCTTGAAGGAAGGGCATTGACAAAATCCTCAATTGGAGGAAATTATGTGTGAAGAAGAATGAATATTTTGCATGTAAAAGAGATTTTCAAAGGAGAAGATCAAGGAGAAAGAGACAAGTGTGGGAATGAGGAATGCACAACAGCTAACGAAGAGAAGTTTGACAAGATGAAACCCATGTTGTCCCATATGGTCCTGTGTGTCAGGAAAGGCAACAAGCACAGCAGAGAGGAGAAGAAAAATAGATGGTCAAAGCACTGCAAAGACATGTCTCACTAGAGGCATGGTGATGGAAGGATGATGCATAGTAATTGTGTGAGTATTTCTCACAAGAGGCATCAAAAGAAGAGGAAGGAAATAAAATTGTGCACCTTAAAGGAGGATGGAAGAAGGTGGGTCGAGATCCCTGTAAGATGAACAAAGGAATAAGAAGGCCAAGTCCAAAGGAAGGAAGGCAGTCTATGATCTTGGTAGGTTCAAGCAAATTAAAAACAAAGCAAGAACACTCAATTGCAAGCACCAAACATATGGGAAGGCCATGACCATTTCACTCAATGCTTAGAAGGGTAACTTATCCAAAACTTGTGAGCCAAGGTTTAAATTTTTCTTACCTAGGGAGTTTGATGCAAGAGCATCCCAAGTCAAGATAAGATCTTACAACCAGTCAAAAATAGGGCAACAATTTATAGGTTCTTAAAGCCAAGGCATTAATAAAGGGTGCACAAGGGAAACTTGATACGAAGAGAGGAAATGTGCACATAGAAATTTGAGGTCATGGCAATATAGAGACAAGCCTCAAGCACAAAGAAGAAACAAGAAGTGTACAAGTTAGCAACATGCAATTGTGCAAAGCCTTGCACAAGCATGGAGATTTCCCAATGGCACAAAGGTGGATATCATGAGCATGAGGGACAAGTTTGGCATGGAGATGAAGGAGTGCAATCCTACACACAAGAGTTTCATTGGAATGCATGCTTGCAAAGCTTGCAATATGGTGCAATGGCACATGACGAAACAAAGGGAAAGACAAAGTTGCCAAAGCACAACCCACAAATTCCTTCAAACTACAGGCCAATTAATTGAAATAGTAGCTATCAAAGATCAAATTTCCTTTCGGGTCATAATATCAAAAGTGGACGACAACAATAGTCGGATTAACTACCATTTTAGGTACTACAGAGTAGTGGAACAATTACTACAAGCTAGAAATTAGTGATATAGTAACAAAGGTGTTTATGGATGCCAAAAAATAAGAAGCAATACTTTTGAAATCCCAAGCCATTCTTTAAATCAAGAAAAGTAGCGAATAAAGGGGTTTTTGAGCCACTTGGTATAGGCACTTTTGGACTAGGAGAAAGGAGGACTTTTGGTAGGTTAGGGTTCCTTGTGTTCAAATCCAAAATTAAGAGCCTTGAAAGATCATTAGAGAACACATTGAGGGAGCAAATTAGGAAGGCCACCTACATCTATACCTATGTGAATACCCAAGAGCTAAAGTTCTCTTTGTATTAAAGGGCACAATATGTGTATACCCAAGAACTAAAGTTTTCTTTGTATTAAAGGGCACAACCCACTATAATGTAACCATATTCATTCAAAATAATGAAATTTGTGTTTTCATATCCATTGTGTAGTGTCTTATTCTTATTGTGCATGAGGGTCAGTCTATAGCTTAAATCACTGAGCATCCTTGTTACAAATCCTCAATGGTAACAACTACATCATTTGATTTCTTATAGAGAATTAAGAGTATATTGTACCTTGAGCAAAACTTATACCCTATTGTGCCTAGTTAATGGTCACTATCAATTAGTTTTAAGGAAGATTTTACTTCAATCCTAAATTTTAAGGACGGTTGATAAATCTACCTCAAGCTTTCTGAGGTCCTCTAATGATAACCATTGTACAACTGTTGAAATTAACTACAGGTGCATGATGTGAGGAAGAGGAGATTGTTCATGCAAAACATAATAATAGCCCTAAACTCATTTCCATGAAGATGCTTCATTCATGGGGTAAAGAATGCCCAAGGCAACATAGGTTACACATGAGAGAGATGTGGAGTATTGGTGTAATGTAAGTATTGTGCAAAACAGAGGATGACTAAAGCCTTAAAAAAACATAAAGAACAATGGGATAATGGCATTGATAAGAATTTGAAAATAATTTAAAAGCTTACCCTACTGGTCAACTTGTAAAACACAACATAAGCTAATCAATGGTACCCACCATAGTTACAAACTTACAAGGTTCAAAAAAATTGATTTGCTTGGGAAGTAAAAAAAAATTGAAAATCTAGAATTTTAAAATATTGTCAATAAAATTTCTATAGGAATCAAAAACTCTAGAGTGAAATGGACAAATTTGGCTAGTCCAAAAAATCAGAATCCAGCTAGATTTGATTCAAAAAATCCAAATTTGGTAACTAGGGTACCCTTCATTTGAAGTCATCAACATAGGTGAGTGTAATGTCCCCATTTTCATGAGCATCACTATTCAGAGGATTTAGCCTGTTCCTGACCCTCGTAGACTAAGGAGCGTGATTAGGGGGTCTTCTTCTGGAAGTTACCCAGGTTGTGCTTGGCTCACTTCGTGGATTCAGGAGTTAATTTGATGATTCTTATGGTATCTTGGATGTTGGATAACACATTGTTTGATAATATACTGTTTGATAACATAATGTGTTAGAAAACATAACGCTGGATAACATATTGTGTTGGATATCATATTTGCACTTTACGAGTTATATTTTATATTATTATAATAAAGTGTAAATATAGTATTATATTATATTATTTCTGGAAGCTTCTAGATTGGTGAAAAAGAATAAATAGGTGAGGCCAGCCATTGTCTCATCATCCAGAAATTGTTATTTGATTTGAAGAACTTGTTTGGTGAAGGAGCCAACTAGGGTTTCCGCCATTTCCAACCATTGGGAACACAAACTCTCACTGATTATGCAATTTTGAAGGTGTGAAATATCATCTGAATATTGCAGCAAATTGGAGGAGTTACTTCAGACTTCTCATTGTATTGAATTTGTGGCCAAGGGCCAAATTTGTGGAGATTCGATTTGGGGAATAATTTTTGATTGTGGTTTATCATTTCATCATCTTTAGGAATGATTTTTGCAAGATATTATATTCTGATATTTTATGACAGCCATAGCTGGGAGCCACAATTTTGGTTGTGGAGGATTGTTTTGGTACCAATATCTTCATAGGGTTTGAGCGCTCCATCCATGAGATCTTGTCAATGATGTTTGATGCATTTAAAAGTGTCAAGAAGCTGCAAATGATTTATTATCAGAAGTTCTGATCAGCAACAGGGGCGGCATTCTTAGAATGTCAATTCCTGTGCATTTTGATGAATTTTCCATTGCTTCATCAGCGGATCTTCATCTCAGCTCCATCGTTATTTTATTCCAGGTTCTCAAAGTCTATTTGCATTGTTAAAATTCATTGTTTAGGTGCTGCTGTAGGTTGTCATTCATCAGATTTGGGCATTGTATTGAACTATCATTGTGGAGCCAAGTGTTTTGGCTATCATATCAGCATTGTACTCAAATTATCATTCAATAAAGGAGTCATAAGGTTGCATCGCATCATTTGCCTTTGTGTACTTGTTGTGGTTTCCATTTCAGTTTGCAAAGCAATTGTTTGTCTTAATGTCTCTAGCTTAAAGTCTACTTTAACATTGCATAGCAAGTGTTTGATATAATTTCTATGGCTGTAGCTTCATTTCCCATACTCTAGGTTGCATATGTAGCTTCATTTCCCATACTCTAGGTTGCATACCAAGTGTTTGTGTTAATGTCACTTGGTCTTAATTGCACATATGCCATCTTAGATTGCAATCAAAGTGTTTGACATAATTCCTAGTTGCTGTAGCTGCATATTGTAAGTTGTTTCAGTCACCCATATGCATTCAAAAGAGTCAAAAAGAGTTGCATTTACATTTAGTCCTTCACTTAGCTATCTTAGTAATCATTTGCAAGCATTTGGATCACATTTGACATCACTCCCAGCAGCATAATTAGACTGAAACTTCAGACCAGCAAGCAAAGAGTTTGTATGCAAACTGTTTGACAATATTCCTTGAGTGCAAATCCACATCAGTTTGACAAGGGATATTACAATGGTATCAGAGCGGTTTCCTACCATCCTGTTGGGCAAATTGGACATTGATCATGGCTACTGCAAGTACTCAGAAGCAGTGGGACAAGAGTATGAAAAAGATTATGAAAGAATTGGAAGAAATGAATAAATTGCTTTCAGACCCTGCAACCAGAGATAGATTATCTCAGTATATGACTTCCATTTCTAAGAAGTCTACATCACAAAATGAAAAGGAGGAACAAGAGGTCTCTACAAGTGAGGTATCTAGAAACCTCTACAATGAGTTTTCAGTAGTTGGTGACCAGCATACAACTAATCCTAGGGAGGAAAAAAATCAGACCAACATAGAGGAAGAAGTTGGGCACATGACACTTCAAGATGACTTCAAAGTTGGAGAGGAGCAAGTGATGTTTGAAGACAAACCAGTTGCATTGGAGCAGCTATATGAAGATAAGGTTTCTTGTGGTGAGTCTAGCATTCCCTCTTCCTATCATGATTGCAGTTCAATGAATGATGTTCATTCACATGAAAGTTTATTGGAGGCCCAAGATATAAAGGAGGATGTGAAATTTGATCCTTTACTTAGTGGAGCAGCCACTAGTGTTTTGTCTTCACATGATGAAGGAGGCATTTTACAATGGCATGATGTCATCACAGATTTGTTTGAGGACAGCAGCTTTATGCCTCATCATTCTCATGAGATAGGAGCTTGTGATCATAAACAAGCCAATGATATGATATCATCCTTTGATGGCAGCCCTACAACCATTGGAAGACATGAAGTTATCAAGCATAAGAGGACTGATTCTGTGTATTTTGGCACCGAAGAGGTAAAAGGGGCCGAAAACATGAATAGAGAATGGTTGCAAAAAGCCAAAGAGGCTAGATTAGTGGCTGCCAATGCAAGACAACATCTCCAAGAAGTGAAAGAAAATGTTAATCTCATCAACATAGCTAGACAAAAGGGGATAGATAACCTTCGAAGACTCCTCATTCAAAGGAAGGATGAATATGAAAACGCGCCTTGTTCTAATGATGGTGATGAGGTTGATAAGCTTGGTCAATCGAAGGACTTGGTGAAGATTCCAGACATGAGGAAAGAAGTACAATTTGAGGATTCTTCATGTGGTGTAGAGGTCGTTCGTAGCTTGGAGACTAAGTTGGAGGTGAAGGAGGATGTATTAAAATAATGTTTATTATTTATTTATTAATGCTCAATATTGTAATTTATTGTAATTTAGTGATAAGATCGTCTCCGATCTTATCTGGAGTTTCTTTTTAGAAACTTTCCGTTTTTTGTAAATCTTGTAAACTATTTATTGAGCGTCTTGCTCATTGTTAATACATCGATTTATTTACCAATTACTTGTGTAATATGGTATCAGAGCCAGGTTGCTCAAAATCGAATTTTTAATTCATAAAAATCGTTCAAGATTTTTTTAGTATTTTTTGAATTAAAAATTTGATAAAATCTTCTCTGAAATTTTCGAAGATTTTTCTGAAGAGTTAAAATTTCGAAAAAAAATTCAGAATTTTTCATGGCTCTTGAAAAATTCGTGGGTCTCTAAAAAATTTAAAAAAAAAAAATAAAAAATTCTTCGTGGCTCTTCTGAGAAATTCGAAGATTTTTTGCAAGTGTTCTGTCTTCGCATCGGGAGGTGCGACCATATCTGTATTTCGTGCCTCGAACAAGCACACGCAATTTTCAAACGCATTTCGTGCTGCTTCTGTGCCGCGACTTCTGAAGGATTTTACTTCTCTGATCATCCTGCGACGCCGTGCGACCCTGTATCAAACACGTTTTTGTGCAAAGGAAGTTTTTTTTAACCCGCGTCAAAGTTCTCTTCTCTCTGGTTTCTAACGGCCGCAAAAAATCTTTTGAATCTTCCTTCTGGGCGCCGACGGGAGTTCTCAGATTCCTGGCGTGTTTTTTTTTTTGGCTTTCTCAGATTCGTGTCGTGTTTCCAGAAGCATTCCTCCATTTTTCTGCAAGTTTCTGGTTCTTTAATGGAGATATAGGGTTCTAGATTTTTTGACTAGGGTTTTTACCCATTTTTTGAAGGCGGAAATTTTTTTCGTTTCCAGATTCCTGGTGGGTTTTTCGAGAGCTCAACTAGGTTGGTCTCCGAATTTTCTGGGTGCATCATTTTCCGTGCCTCGAATTTTGTACCATCCGTACACTGTACTTTCTGCAGTCTAGACCTAAATCTGCCTCTATTTTTTGCATTGGAATTCATGCTTCGAGTTTCGTGCATCAGCCTCTTCTCAGTACCTCATTTTTTGTGCCTTGAAAAGCGTGAAGATGGCTAGTTTAAGTAATTTAATGCTGGAGGGCAGTCAGAGATTTAATGGCAAAAATTACAACACTTGGAAGCAGCGGATGCTGACAATTTTTGAATACCGTTGTCTTGATCAAATGATCATCGGCAAAGCTACTCGTCCCGACACGGCGGGTAAGGATCAGGAGAAGTTTGATGAGCAGAATCGTGAAGCCGTCATGCTTATTAAGCTTTCAGTTACTAATGATCAGCTCCCTCAGATTCCACTTGGAAAATCAGCTAAGGAGATCTGGGATCACTTGAAGGGTTTGCATGAAACTTCCGACAAAAGCCGTGCGTTTTTCTTGAAGAATATGCTATTTTCTATCATGATGGATGAGAAGACAACTCTGCAAGTGCACTTGAATAAAATCCAGGAGATCAAAGATCAGTTGGAGGCGATTGGTCAGAAAATGGAGGAAGACATGGTCGTGATCACCCTGAAGAGTCTACCGAAGTCCTATGAACACTTCATAGAGACTCTCAACATTACGTCTGCTAATGTTGATCTCAAGTTTTCAAATCTGTGCACTATCCTGTTGCAGCAGGATCGCTGGAGACAACAGTTCGGTAGCAATGAATCATCATCCTCCACGGAGCAGGCTTTTGCAGCCAAAACCCATCCGAAGCATCATGGGAAAGGTCAGCCTTCATAGTAGAAAGGCTCCAGTCAGACCAGCCCGAAGAAGAAAAATGTTCAGTGTAACTACTGTCATAAATTTGGCCACATCAAGAAAGATTGCCGTGCTCGTTTGGCTTCTGAGCAAAAGAAGCAGGGAGGGTTTCAGCAGAAAGCGAATATCGCCGAGCACTCTGAGCAAAAGGAATCTGCCTTTTATGCACTGATGGCAAAAAGGCCCGCAGACCATGTCAAATCCTCTGCTTGGTACATAGATTCTGGTGCCTCGCGTCATTTCTCACATAGGCGTGATTGGTTCACAGACTTTTCCCCTTGCACTGACTCAGTGATTTTTGGAGGAGGTGAGGAATACACAGTTGTCGGCACAGGCACTGTTCAGGTTCAATCTGGTGGGAGGGATCTCATATTCCTCAACGTGTATTATGTACCTGATATCAAGCTCAATCTTCTCTCAGTCAGTCAGATAATGCGGCATTCTCCCCAGATGGATGTGGTGTTCAGCTCGCACAGATGTTCGATTGTAGATCGCAAGACTCGCACAACGGTGGTCGTTGGGATAGAGGATCATGGCCTTTACAAGCTTGTGGACACAGGTGATTCTCCGGAGTTAGCCTTGGCAGCCAGAAATTCAGCTGTCACCAGTCTTTGGCACCAGCGGTACGGGCACTTGAACGTGCACTATCTCTCTTAGCTTGCTCGGGAGGGACTTGTAGATGCCTTACCTGACATTCAAACTCAGCATCAGGGCGTTTGTGGTGCTTGTCAAGCCGGGAAGCAACATCGCACACCGTTCAAGGATGGCGACTCTTGGCGAGCTTCTAAGGTACTTCAATTAGTTCATGCTGATATTTGTGGACCTATGTCTACTTCTTTTGTAACTGGTTGCAAGTACTTTCTTCTCTTTGTTGATGATTATAGTAGGAAAATGTGGGTGTACTTTCTTAAGCAGAAATCAAAAGTTTTTAATGTATTTCAGAAGTTTAAGGCCTTGGTTGAAAAAGAGTCCAGTTCTTGTATTATAACTCTTAGGTCAGATAATGGGGGGGAATTTTGTTCTAGCGCATTCTCCAACTTCTATGATACTCATGGGATAAAACGTCAGTTAACCACACCCTACACTCCTCAGCAAAACGGTGTTGTAGAGCGACGCAATCGTACGATTGTTGAGATGGCTCGCTCCATGTTGCAACACAGGAGTGTTCCTACCAAGTTTTGGGCAGAAGCAGTCAATACATCAGTCTATCTCCTTAATAGGTCACCCACTCATGCTGTTAAGGGAAAGACTCCTGAGGAAGTTTGGTCTGGTCACAAACCTAGGATCAGTCATTTGAAATTTTTCGGCTCTCTTGTGTATGTTTGGATTCCAAAGGCCAAGCGCACTAAGCTGGACTCCAAGAGCCAGAAACTCATGTTCACAGGGTACAATGACAACCACAAGGCATACAGGCTGATTGATATAGACACTGATCGTCTTATCTTCAGTCGAGATGTTGTCTTTGATGAGGAACGAGGTCCATTTCACTCTTCTTCACTTGTTCAGCATTCAGAGGATCAGCCTCTACAGGCCCCTGATATGGGCGTCCGACTTCCATTAGGCTCACCTGATGGGAGGGATGACGAAGACCTAGTCTTTGATGATGCTCAACCTGAGTTTCCTCCAGATGATAATCTCCCTGCTGAACCTGTTCCCGATCCACAACCAGATCCAGCTCCTCCTGTTACCTCTGATGTTGGCACTTCTACTCTCCGGCCGAAATGGTGGGCTAAGACTATCAGTGATCTTCGTGCTGATGAGCTCATTGAGGGTAGATCATCCAGAAACAAGAGCAAATAGCAATCTACAGTGAATTTTGCTCTCATGGCCAACATTCATAGTGTTTATGAGCCTCAGACATATTCAGAGGCAAAAGGGATACCTGAGTGGGAAAAGGCAATGGAATCAGAATACCAGAGTCTTCAGAAGAATCACACTTGGGCCCTTTCTGATCTTCCTCCAGGGAAGAATCCCATTAGCTGCAAATGGGTGTACAAGGTGAAATACAAAGCTGACGGAACCCTTCACAAGTACAAAGCTCGTCTGGTTCTCACAAAAAGAAGGCATTGACTATGAGGAGACCTTTGCTCCTACAGCCAAAATGAGTACCATACGGCTCGTCGTTGCCTTAGCATCCCAATTTGCTTGGAAGGTCCATCAGATGGATGTGAAGAGTGCTTTCCTCAACGGTGAGTTGAAGGAGGAAGTATACATGACGCAGCCTCCAGGTTTCAAAGTTGTTGGTCAAGAACAGTGTTGTACCCAAACCAAATTTTTTGCTTCATCAAGGCATTTTGCATTTAAAAGTCTAAACCTTGTTAAAATGTTGTAAAACGCAGTTTTGGGCAATATCAAGCATGGAGTTTTTGTCAATAGTTTGTCAGTCAAAGTCAGTTATATTGAACAAAACCTAAAGCAGAGACTCAAAATAAAGATCTTCACGATGGAGGAGCATTTCATGACGACATTTCATATTGCAGACGGTCATTTCAATGATCGAAACTGAGTTTTTAAAGATCAAATCATGGAGATTTCTCAGAGGAAAAGCCCTAAAGTGCAAGTATAGCCCAAGGGCGCCCAACTTTTTCAAGGTCAAGATCTTGCTGAAAGTGCTCAAGCATCCAGTCAATCTCTTCGGAATCAGTCTGGCTATCCGTCGAGCTATCCAGCGAGGCGTTCCGAGAACCACAGCTCCGGAAAATCGCGACAGAAGTTAAAATCCCTAAATTTTAGGAAGTGAGAAATTTGTCATTTCCAGGCAAAAGCGCGCCTCTAGCCTGAGGGCGCCCATCTTGAAGCAGGGGTAAATCTCGACAGTTTCATTGCCGGATGCAGTCAATTTGTTGCTAACCAGTCTGCTTATCCGACGAGATATCAAGTGAAGTCATCCGACTCTTAGAGTTCAGGCGGCAGTCGTCCAAAGATCAGCTTAAAATGGAGTTTTCATGTTTTTGAGCTTCTCCGTTTATGCCCAGTGCAAGTACAAGCCAGGGGCGCTGGCTTAAAAGACCCTCCAGATGGCAATATTTGTAGATAAAGTCTTCACGACATCAGTAGTATTCTTGCCTAGCTCCGCGATGCATCATTCATCTTGTCGATCCGACGTTCCTGGTGGTCGTGGCGGAGATTCTACTAAGCACGTAATTTTACAGGCGGAACCAACAAATGGTTTTCAGTGCATTTTCATAGTCTTAAGGCGCCTAGCCTTTAGGCTGGTCAGATGAGCCCGTTCGCGTTCGAAGTCTTCATGACTATTGAGCGTAATCAATTTATCTTTCCAACGAGCATAGCCGTCAGCCTTCAGCATTTGGCAGTCGCTCGTGCGTGCGAGGTCTTTGGTGTCATACTACAAAGAGAAGACGTCTGAAAAATGACTAAGTCTGGGAGCGGTAATTTTATTTAAAATACGCACTGGAGTTTTTGAGGTCTTAGAAGCAGATTTTCTTTTACCCTCGACACCTCCGGTGACTTTCTTAGAGGCCTCACAGTTGGCCGTTGAAAGCAGATAATGCACGAATCGGGTCTGTCCCGGCTCGGATATCAGCGCTCAAGAAGTAGAGTGTTTTTGATGGCGTTTGATTTTTCGTCAAATGACAAAGTGCAACCTTGAGCTGGTAGCTTTTCTTTGGGCTATAACCGGCTTTTGAAACATGCGTGCATCTGATCATCGGATCTTGAGAATATCTCCAGTCATGCGAAGTGAGCCGTTTCCATATCAGGGGTTCACCGTTAAAAGCGTCGGCGGCCGTTTGAAGTGTCGGGCAGTTTAGAAAATGGCTAAGTCTGGAACCCGTAAAGCAATTTAATCAAGTGAGCCTAATTTTTCAAGGGGTTAAACGATGGATTTTGCAGTTGTGTCTCCCAGCAGACATTTCTTCCTTGTTCAGTAGGCTTTCCGTTGATTATCTCAGATCAGTCTCAGCATCACCCGGTCATCCGGAAACCAGTGTCAAAGTTGGCCAGTCGCGACAGTGCTGTCAGCTATTAAATAGGGAGTTAGTAAAAAAATGAAGTATCCTGAGCAAAAGGACGCCTATATGCTCATGTGATGACTTTTTGGAATCAGTAAAGTCAAAAGATGAATCTCAGAGCTTCAACCAGTTTGTCAACTGAAGTTCGGAATATGCTTGTCTATAAATAGCATTTTCTATTTTTGGCGCCATTGCATGATAATAATTATTTTATTATTATTTTCAAATTTCAACTTCAGCTAGTGGCAGTCGAACTAAAGAGCAACCAATCAGAGGCTTTCTATTCTGGTTAGGGTTTATGAATTCTTGCAGTTGCTAAGTGGTGCGAATTTATTATTATTTATATGTGACGCCATCTTCATTGTTCTTCACAAGATTTCAAAGAGAATTCGTATTTCTCAAGAGCAAAATCAATCTTGAATGAAATTCGTATTTTTCTAAGGCAAACTCATTTCTTTCAGAAGAAATCGAATTTTATTAATTCAAAGCAAATTCAAGAGCAAAATCGTATTTCTTCAGAGGTGAAGGGCGCACTTCCAAGGCAATTCGCAAATCTTTCTTTTCAAAGGCGTATTCCAAATTCTTCAGAGTTCAAAGGCGGATTCCATTTCAAAGGCGTACTCAAATTTCAATACAATTCGCAAATTCTTCAAGGATTTTAAGGCGAATTCCATAAACAATCAAAAGTGAATCCTCAAATTCAAAACCAAATTCGTATTTTCTTCAGAGAAATTCGAATTTCTTTCATTAAAAAGGCGCAAATTTCAAGAGTAAATTCGTGGTTTTCAATTCCAAGGCGAATTCTTCCAGTCAGAGGCAGAATCTTCATCAATTCACAGGGGCGATTTTTCCTAACATATCTTTTTGCAGATTCAAGTTCACAAATATCAGTTATTTGAAGAAATCTTGGGCGATTTTCACAGAAAAAGACATCAAAAAACGTCTTTTGCATCTTTTAAATCTCAGATTTCTCACAAAATACATTGTGCATGTTCCTGAAATTGGCGAATTTGGCAAGTCTCAGTATCTGGATCGTTTCCATATAATTTCCTCGAGTTAAATTTGTGCGTTTGATTTTTCACGAATTTTAGTTTCAGAACATTCGTTCTCGAATTGCTAATTTTCTCAGAGT